>CM062810.1:862895468-863062968 GCA_031772625.1 Pinus tabuliformis | reverse complement strand
CCATGGTGACCACTGTGGTTTACTATGATTGGCCATAGTTATCTATGGTTACCATGGTCAACCATTGTAAACCATTTTTTAATGTACTTAGCATGGTTGATGATCTAGGTGGATATTAGTGGTCACCCGCATGTTCCACTTTGACACCAACACCGTGTCTTTCAGTTTTTTGTTTTTCTTGATTGTAGCACAATTTACTAGTTTTGGTAGTTTTTTGGGTCATGAACTTTTGGAGCCATTTTGAGGCCCTAAACGACATTTTTGGGGAAAGCATAGAGCCCAGTTTCATCGCAGTTTAGATTTTTTTATTTTCTTTTGGCATCATCTTAAAGATATTCAAAATGAGGTATTATGATGGCCAAACGGAGATCGTGTGCTAAAGTTATGACAACGAGAAGTTGATGTACCAATTTACCCCAATGATGGGACGATTCTTTTGGGAGGGTTTATAGTGAGGGCAATTGGCACACAACATGATTAGACTAGTCATGTTAGCAATTAGAGAAATATTTTTGAGCAATCTTGTGGTTGGTTCAAGAAAGTAGTGGCATAATTGGGTGAGGTGAGTTATGTAAGTGGAACATGCATGTTCTGCAAGGAAGCCATGTCATATGTATTCGTTCCCATAGAAATGCATGCCAGAACAACATCATCTATTTCAAGATGACATAAATATTCCAGGCCATCGCTCGCGTATGTAAAAAATGTTGTGATCCCATAAAGATTCCAAGCCATCGCTAGTGAAGAGCGGATCATAGTTTACAGAAAAAAAGCATGAGATGTTTTTCTTGAAATTTTCATACACATAGTGGTGTTTTCTTTTCAAGAAATGCTTTTCAAGAAATTATCTACACAGCCACGTCATGTATCCGCGTCGGTGTAAATTTGGATTGTTCAAACTTGCAATTTTAATTTTAGTAATTTTATAATCTTGGCCTACACCTTTTGTGTAATCTTGGCCAAGGACTTTTCTAGTCCACTACTTATGGCTGTCATCAATTCAATTAATATTACATGGTTAACTCGAGAAGCATTGATCCGAGAGAGACAACTCGTTATAATCTTCTATCTCTTAATTCATTCAATATAATTGACCGTCTTTATTTAACGTCAATATCAATATAATAAAACTATTGTGTGTAAGCTTTATTTATTTTTCAATTGAAAATCGAAAGTTTTGTATAGGAAGGTATAATTTACACAAAAATACTTTATTTAATATAGGTTGGTGTAAGTTTTTTTTGGTCATGTGCTTTCTACTATAACAATTAATATTTCCTTCAAGTTATTATAAATGACGGAAGAGAGCTAGTTATATTTCTTTATTTTTTCAATTTTTATGTATTCAATAATATATATAGTATTTTTCTGTTTAGGTTTCAATATATTTTTTATATGTTTTTATTTAAGTTTTAATGATAATAGATTTACTCTTAAGTTTGATATGCATTTTTTAATTTGAAAATCACAAGTTTTTATATCAGATTATATGTTTAGTCTTTTAAATGTGATTTGTAACTCAAACTTAAGATGAAGTCAAAATTAATTAGATCAATAAACATTTTTCTTTTAAAATGGAATAAGAATTCCTAAAATTTAATTTAATTATTAATTATTATTAGATTTATGGTAACACCATTAAATATTCTATGACTTTTTTAGTGGTATATGCAAATCGAAGACTCAGATTTATGTGCAAGGTAGTTATGCTCTTTTTGTCATTAATGGAACTGATTAGTTAACAAAATCATATGAGCAAGTTTCATCTGAAATAAATATATGCTTAACTTATAATAATAATAATAATACTAATACTAATAATAATAAAATAGTTAATTTCATAATTTTTTAAATTTTACCATTGTGAGATGTATTAACATTCAGTAGTCATTTAATTAATATAATCGTGCTATTACCTAAATTTCTATTAAAAATTATTATTTTTTTTAAATATTGATAATTTAAATACATTTTAAATATTTTAAATCTACATCAGTACTAAAGGTTTTAAATATTTGAAAATACATTTTATAGTGAATACTCTCGTGTTTACAACTTTTTGTTAATGATATCGAGAGTGAGATAATTTATCTTATTTTGGCTATTGGATTTGTGTTTAAATTTTTTTAGTATAGAGTCTTCTCAAATGACATGCACACTTCGCTTTATATGGTTTAGAGTGCAGAAAGAATTTTGTGTTTTTCTTCTTACTTTGCCTTGCTCTTTTTTTGTTGTTGTAGTTTTAGATATATTTTATTAATTTTATTTAGTTTTTATACAATATTGAACAACTAAAAGTTTATCCTAGAAGATGAAAAAGAAAATTCTTAGTTTAGAGAATGTATTATTTAGAGAGAACTATTCTCCAATCTTGCATCTTTGTATTTTCCAAACAACTATAATTTATTCTAGAGCACTATATGATTTAAAAGATTATTCCTTTTCACTAGATGATAGATTATGGACTTGACATATACAAATATATTTGCATGCTATGCATGTCCACTATAGAGTAGATTCGTTGTCATTTTGAGAACAATTTTTTATTTAAAAATAAAGTGACGTCTACCGAAAATATCAAAGGATTACATTGTATTTACCCATTGGTTGATGTTGTATTTCACATCAGTACCATATAACAAGAAACAACTCAACAAGACTACACCCCCATAACAAGAACTTTTGGCTGTTTTTTTCTATTTTAACTAGTGCAACCATATAAATTAAATGACTTGTATACACATTAATCCATAATAACACTAACCCCATATACATCTCACATTACTAAGATAAAAATAATCATCAAATTTAACTAAATTATAAATTTATTTTAAATTTCTATCCCCACAGTACTATGAAAATTCTTAACTCAAGTAAATATTTCTTCTTACAATAGTATAGGCCAATACAATGGCTTATTGATACCACATGTCCAATATGATATATGTTGATATGTTGTTTTCTATAATTAAGAAATTCAACATCAATTAATTAAAATAGCATAATTAACTTGGAGATAAATCTTGGTCGGTGATATGTGAATACTACTATGACTATTCTAGCATATTCCATGGAGGTTAAATCTCTAACATTCACATAATAATTATTAATAGTTAAATTAGAAGTGTGAGAAGACTATTATCAAACAAACGTGCATATGAATGTGATAAGAAAATGTACAATGTAATCATTTAGGGCATGACTTCTCTCCTTTATGACCTAGATTTCTTCTTTATGACTTCTCTCATTTATACCTTAGTTATCTTCCATTATGAAATCTAATGTCATCATCTAGTGAATATGGAGGACTTGTTACAACCAACAAGACTTAAATTATACATTTATATGGAAAACAAGATAGGTTTGCTGCAAAATCATGGATTTTGTATTCTCCACTTTTTTAAATGTAGTAAAATAAATCAAAATAGACACATACCTTGAAAACATGAAAAATATCAATCATAGATAAAAATAATGTCATTACTTATCACTATTAGAACGATATTCTTTAGCAAATTTAACTACTTTGACCATCAATGACCTAATAATAATATGTATATCTTTAGACAAAGATTTATTTTTAGTACTCGTATATTTATGTTCCTTGTGTATTTTCTGAGATTGAATTGAAGTGTTGAGTTTCGTATTTTCATTGAAAAGATGATTAATACACTTTTCAAGACACGAAACAATGAGCAGGTATTGCTGGTACCAGTACATGTTCTTAATTTATCCTCATTCGAATTGATGTTGGTTCGAGGATTGTCATCACAACAAGCAACATCAACACAAAGATCCAAAATTACTTTGTACCTGTGGCCTATTTATTTTTGGCAATATTTCAGGATGAGCCTCAATATGGAAAAACGCATCGTTTCTCAGAGTAATTAATTGTATGTTTCTCCTTGTTCAAGAAGTTTTCCTCTGAATTTGTTTAATCTTAACTTTATATTGAGGGTTTTGTTCTGATTGATTGATCTCTTCTTCATGTGCAAGTTCTTTAGGGAAATTTTTGGCCTAAAGACTTACCTTGTAAGGTTTCACTTCTTTTTTATCCTTAAATTCCTATTTTCATTCCATATGCCAGAAAGTACTACACTTGTTCATGCTTCTATTTAAGTGAACACCATTAGGTATGAGGGTTTTGACACTATTATCATTCGAAACACATGGGTTTCCTTCATGAACTAATTCTTCACGATCATTATATACTGAATGATGATATGGTGATTGAAAAGGACTGTCAAACAAAGGGTTATGCACCCAAATGGTTTATAACTATAATATATATGAAATTGTGATGAAATAGTGATCTTTCACAGTTGTTGCGACGTGACTGGTATTTGCAGGAAATTTTAGTTAGCATCTTATATAGATAAAGGGGAAAATTTATTTTATGTATGAGAAATTCCACTAACAACCAATTGTTATAAATAAAATCCATACTATTTTACTCTTCACAAGTAACATACTAATGCAACAAAATAACCTAAGTATGCCATTTATATTTCAGAGAGGAAATCAACATACCTTTCACATGATATCCACAAACATTATTAACAATAACTTGCTTCGAGGGAATGTCACACATTGCACAGTTTTTAGACCATTTCTCTCTCTCAAAGGGAATATGAGTAGTTGCTGCAATGGAATCAATATTGTATCCATATCTATATCACCCACTCGAGATTTCTTCATATCAAAAGAAGAGGCAAAACCTTGACAATCCCTTTACTTTAACTATGAAACAACTGAAGTAAATACTATGAGATTACCTAGTGGAACAAGTTTGTACATTCATCATATGCCTCTACTAGCTTAGCTCAAATGGATTTAAACTGGATAGGGGGTGCCATGGTTAGAATCCCTGATGGTTTTAGCCAAGAATCAAGGTGAAACATGGAGGAAGAATGCACAATGGGTGGGTCACCAAACCCTAACTTACATAGAAATGTAGAAAATATGAGCAAAAATAATGAAACGACAAGGTGTTAGTAACCTTGAAACCTAAAGTGATTAACTCAAACATTGATAGTTAGGACGTATGGTACATAAAAATTAATATATGTCATGTATGAGTGTCTATGAACAGTCGATTTGAGAAAAAATGTGCAAATCAAGATTAATATCTTCGACAAGCATGCCAAATCACACATAAAATCATGACACAAATATCAATGGAATAACCCTTAGCCTGAGAACCATCATTTTTTATGATTACAGATCTCAAAATCTCAAAAGGAATAGAAAAATCCACATGAATATAAGCTCACAATAATCATAAATGAGTTGTCTAGTCATTAATATATTTAAACCAACTATTATATGATAATTTCATGATGTAAAAAAATAGTCAAATATGGAAAATAAACCAAATGTAAAAACAATAAAGCAAAAATTATCACATAGTTTATAATTCTTTAGGTAATATGTATTCATCAACATAGAACACATGTAGACATTAGGTCTTATATATATTTCAATCAAACATATTCAATAAATTGTTGTGAATGAATTATAATATACAACTAGAAAAGAGATAGAGGTGCTACAAAATCAGGGATTTTGAAGCAACCCTTTTTCACTTTGACATTCATATTTTGTATAGAGTTACATTATCTCAATAACTTATTGTAATACCCCAAAGGAATAAATTTTTTATATCTCTAATGAATGGGAGAAAGGTTTATCAAGAAACCATTGAAGGTAGACCTTTAAAACATAGTAAAGTTAAATAACACACTACTCAAAGAAACCAAAGATATGTCATATGAAAATTATGAAAAGTAAAATAAAACTGCATGTCAAAACCATTGCATTCATACAAAGTAAAATCCAAACATTGAAATACACAAGGATTGACATACACAAAAAAATTCATTACAAATATAGATGATAGAAGAAGAGGATGTGAACAAAAGAACTTTGAACTATTCGTTTAAAGGAAACCATATATATTCTTTTAAAGAATACCTCGTCAAGTATCTAGAAAAAATGCTTGATCGACCATTAAAGGAGAAGATCATAGTTAACCACAATGCATATAACAAAAATGCTTGAGATGCCTTTCATGAAATTCTCTCGAAAACTCACATCCTCAAAAAAAAATTAGCAAAACTTACATACCACTTTATCATGACGTCCATCTTAGAAGGCTCTATATGACATATCCAAAATATACCAAAGGCTATTGTGAAAAATCACACGTCTTGAGATATGACAACAATTAGTGCTTCTTAAAAGTCTCTAGCACCTGGATCAAATGTGGGTTGTGTTCCTCGTCTATAGCAATGTATACTAGTAAATCATGCAAATAAATAGTAAAAAATGACTTGATAAAAGTGCATAATATATAATTCATTAACTTCGTGAATGTAGTTGTTGCATTGCATAGGCCAAATATCATAACTAAACACTCACCAAAACCAATTGGTTTAGTTACATTCTAGTTTAAGTGGCATCATTGAATAGTTTGTTAAATTCATTCACGTCATTAAAATTTTATTAATTAATTTCCTTTCCTTGTATTATAAGAATAGAGTAATTGATGTGTTTGTTAATGAAGAAATGAATTAGATGGAAAAGTATGAAATGTCATTTTTAATGAGCATATTAAGAATTTTTATTAATGAATACATGAACATATATGAAATTTCAAATGACATTATTGTTATGGAGTTACTGGAAAAGGAAGGTGTGCTTTTGTCAATATTCATAGTTAGGCACACCTTTAACTAGAGGGTTTTCCATGGGTGACATCCCCATCACACAATTTGCGAAAAATATATCACAAATCTTATGATGATAGTTGTTGTTGGATGAGGGTGTGCCAATATATGGAGTTATGTGAGTTGTTTGAGAGTGTGGTCATGCAAAGAGTTGTTTTAGGCCATGGCTGTACAAGAAGGATATGAGAGAGAGTCATGCAAGAAAATATTACTCAAATGGGTGTAGGAGTATGCGGTCGTGCAAATTATGTGGTTGTGCAAAGGGATCATATGAAGTGGGTTGTTTGGACACAATGTAGTGGAAAAATTAATGTGTATATATATGAGATTTCATTTGAGAGGAGGAATCCAGAAATGGATGATGGGACAATTCTTTTGAGAGGGTTTATAGTGAGGGCAATTGGCACACAACATGATTAGCCTAGTCATGTTAGCAATTAGAGAAATATTTTTGAGCAATCTTGTGGTTGGTTCAAGAAAGTAGTGGCATAATTGGTTGAGGTGAGTTATGTAAGTGGAACAGGCATGTTGTGCAAGGAAGCCATGTCAGTATTCATACTAGTGTCCCAGGTGAGTCATGTGAGTATTTACATAAGAATGTTATGTAAACAATTGGGTAAGTTATATAAGAGGGTCGGTTCAGCTGTGTGAGAGGTTTTGACAATTTTTGCGAGCAGAAAGGTTGGTCATGTCAGACAAGGGATAGAATGATCGTGTAGTAGGCATATGATGAATCCTTACAATGATTGTAAGTCATGTGGAGTAAGCGAGTATGACCTGATAGGAGGTCTTCGAGTTAGTTTGTAGCTGGCAGCATGTGGGTTAGGGATTCTAATGGATATTTGGGTGTATTCGTGACACAATTTGGGGCGCGCAGTGATATCGTAGAGAGATAATGCATGCAACAATCATAGAGAGAGATCACATCGAGAGACCATGTGATATCACAACTTAGGTGACATTTTAGTGTTCAGGCTAAATTTGGGGTTTCCACTACACTAAAACTTTTGGTTTTGTAGAGAGAAACAATTTCATAAAAGGTGATCATTTGGTAGAGTATTCTACAAGAGGGGCTTGATACTTTTACGTAGAAATGTCTTGCAATGACTTGTGATCCATACATTTCTCAAATTAATGTTGTCAAGTTTTTGTAATTTTCCTAGTGCCACGACTTGTACTTTGTACATTGTATTGTTCATATATGAGTAAATTTTGCAGGGGTTAAGATAAGTGTTGACTTCCCCATATATATATTTTTGTATATGTTTTGGTGATGATTGTTCTTGTATATACTTGTATTTCACTTTTTTAAAGAAGAAAATCTTTTAAGCCAATATTCTAATAAAACATAACTAAGAGAATAAGTAGTTGCATAGCTTGGGTGAACTAACATTGTTCTACACTAGGAAGTTGTGAAACATCTTAATGTTACATGCTTTGGAGGACATGTTGCACCAAGTGCATCTTATAACCACGTGAGGCCCCTAGGGTTGCAATAGTCCTTTCTTTTAAGTGGAAGACAAAAATGTAATGGAGCAACTAAGGGTTATTTCTGACAATGATAAAAATACTGTTAAAATTATAAATAGTATTGATTTTAAAGGTTATTTCTTAACATTCTTCTTCATCGTCTAAATAAAATGGATCAATGGAATATGTTACTCATTGTTATCAATGTGTGATTTAATGGTTTCCCCTTGTGTAGGAGGTACATTGGATAGTGAAACTCTCATTATTACATTCAACCATTGACTAAATAGAACCCACCATACATTAATTTTCCCCACGTCAATGCATCAATTACTAGTTATTTCTCATCTTAGAATCACAAAGCACTACAACTCGATTAAATTTTTTTAAAAGTTTCAATTCAATGTGATGCAAGGACTGTTGAAGAGAAATAACAAGAGAGGAGAAAAATTAGGACCTCCAATGAATATAAGAGTGACTCCTTAATAATTCACAATAATTTTGTTTTTATATCTCTTATTTCAACCTAATTTTTCCTATCTGAAAATAATATAGTATTGCATTTTATTTAAAATTTATAACATTTTTTGGGTCACCATGATGAAACCAATTTTAGAGAAAAAGAGAAAGAGAGAAAAACCTTCAATATGTACAAGAGAAGCAATGAGAAGGAGAGCACCAAAAAATGGCAATAGATATCTTCACCAAAGGAGTTCGTATGAAAGAAAAGATCCAAGAAGGACACACACAATTATGGCAAGGTAGGGTTGGGTATGCGAACTCAATTGGTTTAGTGCCGAGATAGGATGTGTGTTGAGGTGGCTTAGCAAAGAGCCCAACATGCTACACAATTTTGTCATGATGAGACTTTCTAGCATGAGGATTAGGGTACCATGGATCTCACTTGATAGATTAATGCATGG
This sequence comes from Pinus tabuliformis, assembly GCA_031772625.1. Classification (NCBI taxonomy): domain Eukaryota; kingdom Viridiplantae; phylum Streptophyta; class Pinopsida; order Pinales; family Pinaceae; genus Pinus; species Pinus tabuliformis. Next base: position 863,053,847 of record CM062810.1, on the reverse strand, counting down.
TCAACTCCAAGAATTCGGAGGGAATGAGATTCATTGTGATGGTTGTGAGAGTTCGTGAAACTTTTTAATTGTGATGATTTCTCATTCATGTATGAGTCAGATAGGATAAATTGATGTGACGGTTTTCCAACAAGTATTCAACCCAAGGGTGGAATGGGCCAATGCCTTTGACAAAGACATCGGATGAAAAATATTTATAAAGTTTGAGATATAGTTGGAAGTGAAAGAGATTTGGAAAGTGGTTCTCACGACTTAAGGATTGAGGCCATTTGGATGAGAGTGATCAATACATAGGGAAACATAATTTGAGATAGAAAATCATCATGACAATTGACTGAATATTATTAATCTAGATTTCACTATGATCCAAGATGAGGACTTATGTTAGGTCCCTATACTACTAGTGTAACCCCTTAACGTTATTTGTACAACCCCCTAATTATATTGTTGTGCCCATGTAGTCCCCATATTGTAATTATTGTGCCCAATAGAAGCCCACTGTTGTTATTATTGTGCCCTTACATTATTATTGTTATGTTAGCTATGATTATATTATGACCCCTTAGATTCCTATATATAGAAATGAAGTCTTCTCATTTGTATCATCAAAGAATTGTTCATTTGTGTAATGTAAAGGAGGTTTCCCCCTCGAGGAGTCTTATTTATAAGGCATTGATCTATCTTTTGTATATTTTTGTGAGTTTCTTTCCTAAAATTTGGAATCAAAGATTTGGATTCTAGGGTTTTCCTGCTCCAAATAGGTCATCATGGAATTTTCAGTATAACATTTTTCAACAAAATTTCAGAAGATAACAAAAAAACCCATTTGAGAAGAAATCTCGGTGAACCTTGGGTCCGAATTTTAGATCTTGTTTTGCTACATTTCCAGAGATACGATCCAAGACAGGCAGGATTTTTGCAAGCTCCATAATTTCATCTAAAATAGGTCACTATGGAAGTTTTTCCATAACTTGTTCGCTATGAAGTTTCATAAGCTAAAAAAACCCATTTGAGAAGAAGCCGGTCTAAACTTCGAGTTTGAATTTCAGATCTTGCCTCTCTATATGTTCGGATATATGATCTAAGGAAGTTATGGATTTTGCAGAATCCTAAATTACATCCTAAACATGTGACCTTGGGAAAATCGTCATAACGTTCTATCTGAGAATCAAATTGAAATATATGAGAAATGGTTGGTATGATTAGATATAAGAAATAATTAAAAATGATAATGGTCAAATAAATGATTAATTTAGGGAAAATGGAAAACGGAGAAGAACAATGGTCTGGTAAACAACTATATTAATCTTGATCGCCCATTTATTTTACAATAAAAAATATCCAATCCCTTGACTAGAATATCACATACAGTTTCAATCATATTTCATTTGGAATTCATAAATAGATTTAGAATATGAATCCTAATTCAAGAACCACTAGTAACTTTCACCGACATCACAGGTCGATTGAGGGTACTTCTGGCTTGTACAATGCACTAAATAATTTCAAGGCCACCAATGTTGTTCTAGCCCATATATACGAAATGATATGCGCATCAAAGCAGGTTCATTGTCTTTAAGAATTAGATTTTCACAGCAACAACTAAAGTTTGAATCCTCCCTCCTCTTCTCACTTTCATTCACGCCGTAACTTTAGTACGAGCACCAAAAATTTGAGCATTATGATCATGTGCAGAGGTAGAGAGGCACAAGGAAAAGCCATTAACTCCATCTCTCCCAAACACATCCTTTCATAACATGCATCTACTATCAGAATATCACTAGCTCTCGTATTAGAAGTATGAATGGAATTCAAGAACTAAAATTGCAATCTCACTTGTGCTCCCACTCCCACTCCTAGCTTTTACTCTCACACACCACTGATACATTGAACGGGAATTCAAGAATGATAATTAGAATCTCACCTATGCTCCCTCTCATAGCTTTTACACTGACACACCACTAACACATTATGTAGAAATTCAAGAATGAGAATTGGAATCTCACGTGCACTCCCACTTCCAACAGGAATTCAAGAACGAGAATTGGAATACCACCTGTGCTCACACTCCCAACTTTTACATCTTTTACACTGACACACCAATGACACATTAAACAAAAATTCAAGAACGAGAATTGGAATCTCACGTGTGCACCCACTTCCAACAGGAATTTAGGAATGAGAATTGGAATTTCATGGGCACTCCCACTTCCAGCTTTTACGTTGACACACCACTAAGACATTGAGTAGGAATTCAAGACCGAGAATAGGAATCCCAACTACCATTCAAGAACTCCAATATTTTATGCTCACACATATAACTCATGAAAATTTTAAAAGGTAATTTAGACGAATGATCGATTTATAGTGACGTCAGAGAATTTAAAAAAACAATATATACCAGTATAGATCTGTTTTAAATATGGATATAACATGATTTCATAGGGATACACTCTATCTAATTTTTTCATTTGTAAATTATTATATGAATAGATATTATTTAAATGTTTTGTATATTTATTTATTTATTTTTAAATTTTATTAAAAAGAATTATGAATAGACATTGTTTAAATTTTTGTATAGTGATTTTTTTATTTTTTTATTTTGGTGGACATGATCAAAATTTCAATTTCATGATAGAAAAAAATGGTTACACATACTCGTCTATATAATGAGCCTCTAGGCTCAATGAGTAACTCAACCCAATAGATAAAATAAAAAATGGAAATATTTTTGCTATTAGAAATGTTTTTATTAATATAAAATAATTTTTTATATATAAAATGAGAAATGTATAAATTATGATATAAAACCATTCATGGAAATCCTTTTGCTACTAAAAATATTTTTATCAAGATAATTTATTTATTTATTTTTATTCTTTATTTTTTTATGAATGGGAAATAACTATAAGGAATTCTAATGTTATGATGTTTTTTTTTAATATAATAGATATTTAATTTAATAAAAAATAATTAATATTGAAATATATAAATTTTTGAAATTAATTAAATTTCATTTTTAAGTAATATTAAGAAAATGTTGTTAATTAAATTCATTTTAAATTGTTAAGGAAAAATTATTAGAACCTTCTCTATTTAAATTTAAGTGAACTTCATTGTTGAAAATAAAGGATCCTTTGTAGTAGGGTAGTTTAATTGGTGATGGAGAGGGTAGCTCAATTTCTAAAAGAAATAATGAATATCTAATAGCTAAGAAATTCCAAGTTCAAAAATCCTAGAAAAATGGTAAACCTAAACTATGAGATGGGATGTTCATCAACTTATTTTCATTGGTTGTAGCATTCCATATCAAACCCAAAATCATGGAAAGAAGAGACATGTCATGGAATTTAAGAGAGTACATGCATCCTATAATAAAAGATATACATGAGCAATAAATGATATACATGAGCCTCCTTTCGCTAAACATATATGCCTCAATCGATATATATGGTTTCTTACCACAGATATATGGTGGAACCCTAAGGCTGCGGCAACTAGTTTTCCTTATCAGGACTTATTTTCCCCTTTAATGCCCCTTTAAAGCTTCATACCCACATATAATTATATCAGAAACATTCATGTGCATTTGGCCTCAGACCCCAAATGGATAAAAAATGACCCAAACAATCAAACTGCCGAACACCCCTGTTCCTTTAGAAACTATGACTTTTCATATCGGGAGTGAAAACCCTCCAAAAAGGCTTAAAACCATGTTTTTTTCCCTTTTGGGACCAAATTCTCTTAAAATTTTGAAACAAAGCTTTTCCACCTTTTTACACAGTTATATGTGTTATCGTTGCAGAACTAGATCTAGCCGATCGGACTGCTTACATTAAATCGCAATATCAATGATTGGGGTTCCAACGGCCATTAACTATCGGCGATTGCCCTTGGCAGATATCCAATGTGATAATGTTAATCACTATCAGCGATTACCATATGTCCCTTTTACGATGTGTTGCCTCCTCTTCAAACCTCCGATGCGATAGCCCTTTGCAGATCTGATAGGCTATCTGACCATCCCTATACCGTTTTGGGTCTGGTTGGGTTGTTATATTAGAGTTCGCTGATTTCCCAAGTTAGTTATCTTCCTCTGATGCGATATGATCTATATATCGGACCCGATAAGGCCCAAAAGCAAGATTTATATTATCTCAAGTCTGATTTATTAAATCTGCTAAGTGTTTATGCGCAATCTCTCTGTGTAAATGTTTTTTCCACTTGAACACCCAAACTACACCAGGTTTGCCTTAATCACGGGGATTTCTATTGTTAATTATGGAAAAACAAAGCTGGAATTTGATAAACCGTAAACCCTAAGGATTTTGTAACATCTTGAGAAGTGTTTTCTAACTCTTTTTAAGTGTTTGTTAAAATCCTTTACTGAATTTTTAAAACTGTAAGCATTTTATAAAATTTTAAACCCTAAACCCTAAACCCTAATCCATACAGGAAACCATAAGCCCTAAACCCTAAATATTTTATAATATTTTCAACCCTAAACCCGAAGCATTTTAGAAGATTTTCATTAGTATTTTGTAACTTTTTAAGGAATTTATTAAAAGGATTTACTAAAGTGTTATAAACCCTAAACCATAATTCGTAAATGCTAAACCCTAAATCCCAAACACTAATATTTTTATAACATTTTAAACCTTAAGCCCTAACCTTTTTAAGAATTTATTAAAAGGATTTACTAAAGTGTTATAAACCCTAAACGTTATACCTTAAAACCTAATTATTCTATAACATCTTAAAAATTCTTTTGAAACTTTTTTTCAAGCCTTTACTAAAATCATTTACTAAAGTGTTATACACCCTAATCCATAAGCCCTAAACCCTAATAATTTTATAAAATGTAAAACCCTAAATCCTAAAACCTAAACACTAAATAATAAACCCTTAACCCTACACCCTAAACATTTTATAACATTTTAAAAAGCGTTTAGCAACTTTTTTAATTTGTTTATTAAAATGATTTTCTCAAGTGTTATAAACCTGAAACCTTGAGCCATAAGCATGTTATAACATTTTAAACCCTAAACCCTAAACCTTAAGCATTTTATAACATTTTAACAAGTGTTTCATACCTTTTTTATACATGTTTACTAAAATAGTTTACTAAAGTGTTATAAACAATAAACCCTAAACCCTAAGAATTTTATAAGATTTAAACAAGTGTTTTGTAATTCTAATTTAAGTCTATTATAAACACTAAATCCTAAACCTTAAAACCTAAACAACAAGCATCTTATAACATTTTTAAACCCTAAACCATAAATCATAAACCCTAAACCATAGACCATAAATCCTAAATGCCAAACCTTATACCCTAACCCATAAACCATAATCGCTAAACTAAAGTGTTATAAACATCAACCCCTAAACCATAGGAATTTTATAACATTTTAACAAGCATTTTGTAGGGTTTATAAGTGTTTATTAAAAGCATTTACTAAATTGTTCTAAACCCTAAAGCATAAATGCTAAACCCTAAGTGTTTTATAACATTTTGAACCCTAAATCATAAAACCTAAACTCTAAATCCTAACCCCTAAACCCTAAACCCTAAATCCTAAACCATAAACCCTAAATGCTAAACCCTAAATCCTAATCATTTTATAACATTTTAAAAATTCTTTTGATTTTTTTTTAAGTTTTTACTAAAATAATTTACTAAAGTGTTAGAAACTCTAAACCATAAACCCTAAACCCTAACAATTCTATAAAATGTAAAACCCTAAATCCTAAAACCTAAACGTAAACCCTAAAACCTGAACCCTACACCCTAAACATTTTATAACACTCTAAAAAGCGTTTAGCAGCTTTTTGAAATTATTTATTAAAATGATTTGCTCAAGTGTTATAAACTTGAAACCTTGAACCATAAGCATTTTATAACATTTTAACAAGTGTTTCGTACCTTTTTTTTACATTTTTATTAAAATAATTTACTAAAGTGTTATAAACAGTAAAACCTAAACCCTAAGAATTGTATAACATTTGAATACGCGTTTTGTAACTTTACTTTATGTGTGTATTAAAATAATATACAAAAGTCTTATAAACATTAAATGATAATCCCTAAACACTAAACAGTAAGCATCTTATAACATTTTTAAACCCTAAACCATAAATCATCAACCCTAAACCATAGACCATAAATCCTAAACCCCAAATCCTAAACCCTAAGCCCTAAACCATAATCGCTAAACTAAAGTGTTATAAACCTTAACCCCTAAACCATAGGAATTTTATAACATGTTAACAAGTGTTTTGTAAGTTTTATAACTGTTTATTAAAATAATTTACTAAATTTTTCTAAACCCTAAAGAATAAAGGATAAAACCTAAGCGTTTTATACCATTTTTACCCTAAATCCTAAATCCTAAACCCTAAACCCTAAATCCTAACCACTAAGCATTTTATATCATTTAAAACCCTAAACCCTAAGCATTTTGTAAGATTTTAAACCTGAAACCCAAGCATTTTATAACATTTTAAACCCTAAACCCTAATCCTTTTAGAACAATTTAACAAGCATTTTGTAATTTTTTATTGTGTTTATTAAAAGCATTTAGTAAAGTCTTATAACCCTAAAACCTAAACCATAAACACTAAACCCTAAATCTTAAGCATTTTATCACATTTTAAACCCAAACACTAAACACTAAGCATTTTATAACATTTTAACAAGAATTTTGTAGCTTTTTTTTAAAGATGTTTATTGAAATCATTTACTAAATTGTTCTAAAACCTAAAGAATAAACCCTAAACTATAATCATTTCATGACATTTGAAACCCTAAATCCTAAATACTAAACCCTAAACCCTAAGCATTTTATAACGTTTAAAAAAGCATTTTGTAACTCTTTTTTAAGTGTTTATTAAAATCATTCACTAAAATGTTATCAAAACCAAACCCTAATCACTAAGAATTTTATAAAATTCTAAAACCTAAAACCTAAGCATTTTATAACATCTTAAACCCTAAACCCTTAACATTATACCCTAAGAAATTTATAACATTTTAACAAGTGTTTTGTAACTTTTCTTTTAAGAGTTTATTAGAATCGTTTACTAAAGCATTATAAAACCTAAACCCTAAAACCTAAACTCTAATACCTAAACTCTACATCCTAATCATTTTATAACATTTTAAACCCTAAACCGTAAGCATTTTATAACACTCTAACAAGCGTTTTGATTTTTTTTTTAAGTGTTTATTAAAAAAATTTACTAAAGTGCTATAAAACTTAACCCCCAACCCTAAGCCTTATGGATTTTATAACATTTTAAACCCTAAACCCTAAGCATTTTATAATATTCTAAACCCTAAACCTTATGAATTTTATAACAATTCAGCAAGCCTTATCTAACTTTTGTTTGAGTGTTTATTAAAAGAATTTAGTAAAGTGTTATAAACCCTCAAATGTAAGCATTTAATAAAATTTTAACAAGCATTTTGTAACTTTTAATAACCCCAAACACTGAGCATTTTATGATACTTTAAAAAGTGTTTTGGAAATTTTTCATGTGTTTATTAAAAGCATTTACTAAAGTGTTATAAGCCCTAAACCTTAAACTCTAAACCTTAAGAATCTATTAAGATTTTAAAACTAACCATAAAACCTAAATCCTAATCATTTTATAACATTTTAACAAGCATTTTATAACTTCTTTTAAGTATTTACTAAAATAATTCACTAAAGTCTTATAAACCCTAAACACTAAACTCTAAACCCTAAACCCTAAACCCTAAACCCTAAGCATTTTATAACCTTTTAAACCTTAAACTCTAATCATTTATGACATTTTAACATGTGTTTTGTAACAATTTTTAACTGTCTATTAAAAGCATTTACGAAAGCGTTATAAACCATAAAACATAATCTCTAAACCCTAAACTCTAAGAATTTTATAACTTTCTATACTCTAAACTCTAAACATATTATAAAATCTTAACAAGTGTTCTATATTTTTTTTTCTGTGTTTATTAAAAGCATTTACTAAAGTGCTATAAACCCTGAACCCTAAACCCTAAACTCTATACCCTAAGAAATTTATTACATTTTAAAAAGTTTTTTATAAAACTTTTTTAAGTGTTTATTAAAAGTAGTTACTAGATTGTTATAAAGCCTAAAGCCTAAACCATAAACCCTAAACACTAATAAAAGAATTTACTCAAGTGGTATAAACCCTAAACCCTAAAATCTAAGAATTTTATAAAAATTTAAAAAACATTTTGTAATTCTTTTTAATTGTTTATTAAAAGCCTTACAAAAGTTTGATAAACTCTAAACCTCAAACCCTCAAACTAAAACCCCAAACGTTAAAAGCATTTGGTAAATTGTTATAAACCCTAAACTATAAACCCTACACCCTAAATTCTAAAACCTAAACCCTAACAATTTAATAACATTCTAACAAGCGTTTTGTAACTTGTTTTCAGTGTTTATTGAAACCATTTACTAAACTCTTATAAACCCTAAACTCTAAACCCAAAACCCTATGCATTTTATAACATTTTAAACCCTAAAACGTAAACCCTAAACTTATTACATTTTAAAAAGCATTTTGTAACCTTTTTTAGGTGTTTATTAAAAGCATTTACTAAAGTGTTATAAATCGTAAACCCTAAGCATTTTATAACATTTGAAACCCTAGACCTTAAACCCTAAGGATATTGTAACACCTTGACGAGCGTTTTCTAACTGTTTTTAAGTGTTTATTAAAATCATTTACTAAAGTTTTAAAACCCCAAGAATTTTATAAAATTTTAAACCTGAAACCCTAAACAATAATCCCTACGTAAAACCCTAAATCCTAAACAATAAGCATTTTATAAAATTTTAAACCCTAAACCCGAAGCATTTTATAAGATTTTAACTAGTATTTTGTAAGTTTTTTAAGCATTTATTAAAATGATTTACTAAAGTTTTATAAACTCTAAACCATAATTCCTAAACCCTAAACCCTAAATCCAAAACATTAATAATTTTATAACATTTTAAACCCTAAACCCTAAGAATTTTATCACATTTTAACAAGTGTTTTGTAACTTTTTTAAGTGTTTATTAAAAGTATTTTGATAAAGTGTTATAAACCCTAAACCCCAGACCTTAAAACCTAATCGTTTTATAAAATTTTAAAAATTCTTTTTGAAACTTTTTTTAAGTTTTTACTAAAAGGATTTACTAAAGTGTTATAAACCCTAAGCCATAAGCCCAAAACCCTAAGAATTTTATAAAATGTAAAACCCTAAATCCTAAAACCTAAACCCTAAACCCTAAATCCTGAACCCTACACCCTAAACATTTTATAACATTTTAAAAAGCAATTAGGAACATTTTTTAATTGTTTATTAAAATCATTTTCTAAAGTGTTATAAACCTGAAACCTTGAACCATCAGCATTTTATAACATTTTAACAAGTTTTTGCACCCTTTTTTATGTTATTTGGTGGTTTCTATGATTTATGTCTACGGTAATTGTGCTTTTTGTTTATTTTATTTCTTAAAATATTTTATATAATTGATTTATGGTATTTTTGTTTTTTTTCTTTGTGATTTTATATGATTAATTTATTGATTTTAGAAAGTTCTAGACATTAAGAATAAATATTGAGTTGGGTGCGATTTTCCTCAACACCTTTTGATACTATTTATATAAATTTTACAATTTTTTTTAATTAAATGGTTTTTCTCATAATTACTTATTTAAATTGCAATATTTTTATACATATTATTCGCTATATTATCATGTATATATTGATATATGAATTATCAATGTAAAAAATGAATCAATAAGTATTATAAATAAAGAGAATGAAATGATATGGAATTTTTGATTTTTTTTTATAGGTTTTTTGAGGAGGCCAGAGAGGTGTAGGTGGAGGTGGCGCATTTAGGGTTTAGGAATTATTGAGTAACAAGTTTTTGCACCGTTTTTTATGTGTTTGTGTGTATGTGAATGTGAATTGAGCGCTCCATGAGTCTATCAACATATGCTACGAAGATATAGAATGGATCCAAACCTTAGACTATGAGTACATTCCATTTTAGTGCAAAGCTTGGACTATGAGTAGAGCCCTTATTTTTCACCAAAATAAACCCCACACAACTCCAAAAGGAAAAAAAACTTGAGAAGAAGGAAGAGGAAGTTCAAGAGTCTAAGGAAGAATCACATAAAATAGAAAGGGAGACATAAATGATATAGATTAACATCCTAACCCCCCTAATGGATCATGGAAAATATAACATGGAAAATGTATAATTTCAATAATTCTAGTAGTTGAAAAAAGAAATATCTGGGAAGAAATATCAAATTTGTTAAGTCATCGTAAAAATATAATGAAGTTAAAGGACTAGGTATTATGACCTCTCTCAAATATCAAAGTAAGATATATGAATGCACGGGAGAACAATGGAATATGAAAATATACAAAATAGAAACGAAATAAAGTCAAAAGACTCTTAATAGAATGATAATAAGGCATTAACCTAAAAGATAAGTACCTCCCTTCTCATCCTAAGTTACCAATGATTGTTCTCTATTTGAATATACAACATCTCAAGACACCTAGAAAACATCGCATGTTAAATATAATAATCAATTAGGAAAAACCCACTATGGTGTTGAACTACAAGAAACAAAGTGTGACAAGAAAACGATCATTCTCTCTTGTGAAAATATGTTTGAACACATGTAAAGTAATAGTGATACCATCTAGAGGAATCCTCAATGGATTGAGAATTCTCTAGGATCCTAAATCAAAATAGAAAACATCACGTGCTACAAAGGCAGGTCAGGATATGTGGGAAAGGAAAATAGGCTCCTCTATAATGGATGATAGTAAACCATGGTACCTATGAATAGCGGATCAAAGTTGTTATGTTAGCTAAAAGAATTATTTAATCAATGCTCAACAAAATCCAATTCTCTCGTATCAAATAGTGTAAATAGTGTAAAGTTGCTATGTGAGTAACTATCCTAAATAGTGTAAACTTGCTACGTTAGTGACTATCCTTATTGATATGGTACCTATGAATAGTGGATCAAAGTTTTTATTTTAACTAAAAGAATTATTTAATCAATTCTCAACAAAATCCAGTTCTCTCCTATCAAATAGTGTAAATAGTGTAAAGTTACTATGTCAGTTACTATTCTTATTGATATATTTATTTATTAGTTCAGGTCTAAACTATTTCATCCAATGGTAAATTTTGAATTTGTCATTTTGGAAAAAAACTTTGAATAAACCTATTTCATCCAATGGTAAATTTTGAATTTGTTATTTTGGAAAAAGAACTTTGAATAAACCTCTTGTGTCGCAAACCAGTCCAAATGCCTAAAATAACTAAATGGGAAAAATTTTAATTATTTCAATGGAAATTCTCAATGGATTGAGAATTCTCTAGGATCCTAACTTAATCAAAATAGAAAACATCACGTGCTACAAAGGTAGGGCAGGACATGTGGGAAAAGAAAATAGGCTCCTCTAGAATGGATGATAGTAAACAATGGTACCTATGAATAGTGGATCAAAGTTGTTATGTTATCTAAAAGAATTATTTAATCAATGCTCAACAAATTCCAATTCTCTCCTATCAAATAGTGTAAATTTGCTATGTCAGTGGCTATCCTAAATAGTGTAAAGTTTCTATCTCGATGACTATCCTTATGGATATGGTACCTATGAATAGTGGATCAAAGTTCTTATGTTAGCTAAAAGAATTATTTAATAAATTCTCAACAAAATATAGTTATCTCCTATTAAATAGTGTAAATAGTGTAAAGTTGCTATGTCAGTTACTTTCCTTATTGATATATTTATTTAGTATTTTTGGTTTAAACTATTTCATCCAATGGTAAATTTTTCATTTGTCATTTTGAAAAAACTTTGAATAAACCTATTTCATCCAATGGTAAATTTTGAATTTGTTATTTTGGAAAAAAAACTTTGAATAAACCTCTTGTGTCACAAACCAATCCAAATGCCTAAAAGAAGTAAATGGGAAAAATTTTAATTATTTCAATGGAAATTCTTATGCTACCTTAACGTAACCTAGCCTACGGTACACTATTTAGCCAACCTTGGCCTAGCGTACCCTATCTAGCCTAGCCTAGCCCAGCCTACCTAGCTTAGCATACCCTAACCTAGCCTATCTTACCTAGCCTAGATTTTTTGGCCTACCCTATCTAGCCTAGCCTAGCCTAACTTACCCTACCTAGCCTAGCATAACCTAGCATGCCCTAGACTACCTAGCCTAGCCTAGCATAACCTAGCCTACCCTAGCCTACGCCAACATACCCTATCATAATCCTATCCTAGCCTAACTAAGCCAAGCCTATCCCATTCTATCCTAGCCTATCCTACCTTAGCCCAGCCTCGCCTACCCTAACCTATCCTAGCCTAAACTACCCTACCCTACCCTAGCCTACGCTAGCCTACCCTAGCCTAGTATACCCTAGCCTTCCCTAGCCTACCGTATCCTAGCCTATGTTAGCCTATCTTACCCTAGCCTACCCTACCCTGTCCTAGCCTTGCCTACTCTACCTTATCCTAGCCTAGCCTAACCTAGCCTAACCTATCCTATCCTATCATATGCTAACCTAGCCTAACCTAGCCTTGCCTATCTTACCTTACCCAAGCTTATCCTAACCAGCGTACCCTACCCTTTCCTACCCTAACATAGCCTGCCCTACCCTAGCCTACCTTGACCTACCCTACACTACCCTACCCTACGTAGCTTACACTGGCCTAAACCAACCTAGCCTACCCTAACCTACCGTAGCCTACCCAGCCTAACCTAGCCTACCCTAACCTACCCTAACCTACGGTAGCCTACACTAGCTTACCTAGCCTAGCCTAGCATACCCTATCCTACCCTACCTTACTCTAGCCTAGCATAGCCCACCCTACCCTACCCTAACCAGCTTAGCCTATCCTACCTAGCCTACCCTAGCCTAGCCTGACCTACCATACCCTACCCTAGCAAAGGCCACCTAGCCTACCCTACCCTAGCCTACTCTAGCCTAGCCCACTCTAACCTAGCATACTCTAGTGTAGCCTACCCTGGCCTGCCCTAGCCTAGCCTAGCCTAGCTTGCCCTAGCCTAGCCTAGCCTATCCCGCCCTAGCCTTGCCTAGCCTAGCCCAACCTAGCCTACCTAGCCTACCATAACCTACCCTACCTAGCCTAGCTAGCCTACCTTACACTACCCTAAGCTAACCTAACCTACCATACCTAGCCTACACTACCCTACATAGCCAACCCTAGCCTACCCTATGCTATCTAGCCTAGCCTACCTAGCCTAGCATATCCTAACCTAGCCTAGCTTACCTAGCCTAACCTAGGATAACCTAGCCTACCCTAGCCTACCCTAGCATACCCTATCCTAATCCTAGCATAGCCTATCTAAGCCAAGCCTATCCCATCCTATCCTAGCCTAGCCTACGTTAGCCTAACCTACCCTAGCCTAACCTACCTTAGCGTAAACTACCCTAGCCTATGCTAGCCTACCCTAGCCTACCCTATGTTAGCCTATCTTACCCTAGCCTACCCTAGCCTACCCTAGCCTAACCTATTCTACTTAAACCTACCCTAACCTATCCTAGCGTATGCTAACCTATCCTAACCTAGCCTCGCCTTTCCTACCCTACCCAAGCTTATCCTAACTAGCATACCCTAGCCTTTCCTACCCTACCATAGCCTACCCTACCTTGGCCTACCCTACCCTATGTAGCCTACGTTAGCCTAGCCCAACCTCGCCTACCCTAGCCTAACGTAGCCTACCTAGCGTACCCTAACCTACCTTAACCTATGCTAGCCTACCCTAGTTTACATAACTGAGCGTAGCATAACCTAGCCTAGCTTACCCTATGCTACCCTTCCCTACCCTACACTACCCTAACATAACCTAACCTACTCTACCCTACCCTACCCTACCCAACCTAGCCTAACCTACCTAACCTACCCTAGCCTAGATTTACCTACCATACCTTAGCCTAGTCAAGCGCACCTAGCCTACCCTAGCATACCCTATGCTACTCTTCCCTAGCCTACACTACCATAGCATAACCTACCCTACCCTAGCTTACCTTGTGCTACTCTTCCCTAGGCTACACTACCTTACCATAACCTACCCTACCCTAGCCTACCTAGCCTATCCTAGCCTAGACTAACCCTAGCCTATCCTACCTAAGCTAAGTCTACCCTAGCCTACCTAGCCTACTCTAGCTTAGCCTAGCCTATATATATATATATATATATGTTCAATTAAGTAATTAAATAATAAATTCATAAAAATAAATAAACACTTTAAAAAATAAAATCACTAATATAAAATTCATATATTACATCATTAAAATATATAAAAACTAAGAAGAATCATATAAAAGATATGAATGCTTAAGAAATTATAAAAAGACAATTTACTTTATTGAAAGCATACAATTTTCTTTTTTTTTTTCTAGAAAAGATGACTTTTTACTAAAAGCAAATTAATATAAAAAAATAACTTTCTATATTAATTAAGAAAAAAAGAATTTCCTATTTATTATTTTAGTAAATAAAACTATATAAATAAATAAATAAATGCTTATAATAAAAAGAGAATAAATATAAATTATTAAAATATAAATTTTATAAAACACTCAAAATATTTTCATCATGGAAATACAATCATTCACTTGTAACAAATTCTGACTCAACTAAATTACTGAAAAGGACATAGGGTGAAATAAATTAAAATAGTGTGTGTGTGTGTGTGTATATATATATATATATATATATATATATATATATATATATATATATATATATATATATATATATATATATGACTGTGAAAACAATGGAATTAGAGGTGCTGATAAAACCTATTGCAATAACAACAAAAAAGAAATCAATACACATGGTACAATTAAATTCTGTCATCATTAAATTTATGAATTACTCTGTAATAAATTATAAAAAAATAGTGATAATGAAAATCAAAAATATATTATTTTTATATTTTATTTAAAAAAGAAAAAAAAAATAAATAAAATGAAATTTATATTTGACTTAAAACTAAGTGTCCCTGTTTATTAAACTCACATGGTGATAGTGATTCATTCCAAATCACTGTTAATTCATTCGAAATTCAATAGTCATTCATTAGAAATTCAAGGGAGTGCTGAGCTCAGATTCTTGAAGGCAATTAACTGACGGCATATTCGAAACGACGGCGATGCTCATCTTCTTGATTCTCGGTTCGAATCCAATGGAAAACCAGGCGTGAGCGGGGTGAAACTAGCCGACATGCCTAGTGGACCTTTTCTTGATAGACCAACGGGCTCCGTCGCCACTGCATGTTATGCGCGTCAGTAGACGGAGTATCAAAGAAACCCAGAAATTTGCCGTCAAGAAGCTGAGGATAGCGTTGTAGGCGCAAGCCATGCTCTGCAAATCGTGATAGTGATTCATTCAGCAAATCATGATAGTGATTCATTCGAAATTACAAGCATGTCAAGATCAGTAACTCGATAATACAGGTGGGTTCAGATTGAAATAAGGAAATGATAGGCCTAGGTTAATTCCTTAAAAAGAGGCGGATGGGTTAAACCAACAATAAAACTAACACATAACATTAATTTACACAATAGACGAAAACACAGAATATTAATTTAATTTAATCCTTTATTAATCTAAAAATGAATTAATTCAGTTCTTAATCTTACTTCTTCCATTCAGTTCTCCCAATATATGAATGATTAAACTCGATTTCATTTTCTGAATCTTACTTCTTCCATTCAGTTCTCCCAACATATGAATGATTGTCTAAAAAAGTGTCATAATCGATTATTAAGATGTGACTTGTTTATATATATATATATATATATATATATATATATATTGTGCCCATGCTAATGTAACTAAGGATTATATTGATGATTGTTTCATGAGTGATGGTACTAAACAATTTTTTATACAATCACTATTACTAGGGTAGAACATGTGGGTTAGTTTTGAATTTCTCTTACCAAAAAACTTCCACTTGAGCTAAATTGATGCATTTGGTAGATTGATGTTGATTTACTTGCCATCCATTGAAATTGAAACTACTCTTGTGAGGTCAATATGAAATCATGGTAGATTGGTCTAAATTCTACATATTTTCTATTGTGAAATCTTTTTAGGTCAGTTAATGTATTTTTTTTAGTCAACATTAGTGGATGCTCCCTTTTTTTTCTTTTTTTAGATATCGATTGTCACATTTGCAATTCTTTTCAAATACCATCATTATGACGTTTTTCTGTTTATTTATGCTTTTGTTTTTGTTTTAATTCAAAATTTCATCAACATATTTTCAGTATGACGTTTTTCTGTTTATTTATGCTTTTGTTTTCGTTTTAATTCAAAATTTCATCAACATATTTTCAGTCACCATCATTAAATGGTTTTTCCTCTATTTTGAATTTAAATTTCATTAACATTAACCCTAGTCGACCACCATTCTCAAACATTCTTATGCTTTCTCTATTTTGATTTTAGATTTCATTAACATCATTCTTAAAAATTATTTAAACTGTTCTACTTATGACAAAAACCTTTTGAGGATTAATTTTTTGTTGTTGCTATTTTCATTTCAAATGTTATTCTCATTTTTAACATTATTTATACTTAAATGAGTTGATGATATATACAATCAAATTATGATGGAGTTGGATTTTGTGAAGATTTCAAATATCATATGCCAAGAGTTGTTGAATTTGTTAATTTTACATACATATATTTATTTATTTTTATATTTATTTATAATAATGTTTATTTATATATTACTAATTTTTCACAAAATTATATAATATTTAATCATTTTTTGAATTTGTATGGTAATTTTTTTATTTGTTTTAAGCTTGATATATGGAGATTTGAACCTTCAATTTTATTCCTTACACAAAATTTTATAATATATTCATCCATAAATAAGCACACCGCTGATTTATGTTGTAATTTTATTTAATATTGATGATAAATTATTAATGTGATAGTTCATTTTTTTTTATAGCATAGTCTAAAAAACTCACAAATTAATCCAAAAATAATGAGAATTACGTCAAGATTATAACAAAATCGATAAATTTTTTTTTTTTTTTAATTTGGATTAGAAATATCAAATATCAAGATTATGGGTACCCAAAAATTCTTGATGATATTGAATCTATACACTTCGACATTATGATTTAGAAAATGAACTTCGAAAGAAATATATATAGCCATTTACAAAATGAACTTCTAAAAAGATATATATAGCCATTTACCAAGTTAGTTGAACGGCTTGTATCATCGGGAACTGTACACCGGATATATGAATTTCCGGTTTGAACGTTTGATCAGCCCATCTGGAACATTCCACCGTATATACGTATTTCCGGTGGGGTTTGAACGTTGGAGGAGCGTAATACAAACACAAGTGGCATTATGGAGTGTAAGATGCTTCTTATTGTCAGATAATATAACAAACTTGCCTCTGACAAAAGCACGCCCACTATTTGGCATCTACATTCAAATAAATGAACTTCGAAAGAGATATATATAGCCATTTACCAAGATGGTTGAACGGCTTGTATCACCTGGAACCGTACACCGGATACCTGAATTTCAGGTTTGAACGTTGGATCAACCCATCTGGAACATTCCACCGTATATACGTATTTCCGGTGTGGATTGAACGTTGGAGGAGCGCAATACAGACACACGTGGCATTATGAGTGTCAGATGCTTCTTTATTGTCAGATAATATAACAAACTTGCCTCTGACAAATACACGCCCACTACTTGGCATCTACATTCAAATTGGTTTGAACGTTTGATCAACTCCAAGCGCCCACTACTTAGCATACCTTATCTGTCACACACTGGTGGCATCTGCGAATTCCATGTTTGTGCAAGCGTTGGGTTTGACAGCTGCCTTTAGAAGTTTCTCGTTCAGCTTCACAAATCTTCTGTGCACAGCCTTAGGATCAATCCTCGTTACAAACAGATAATATGAAAGCCCTAGAGCAGAGAAGAAAACGAAGACCATGGTTCACGCGTAATGTCAGGGAGCAAGAAGAAACCTGAGGTTCACGCGTAATGTTTACTTTCTAACGAAACACGCTTCCAAGGTCCGAGAAAAAGGGATATATGGTAGGAGATAGCGTATGATTCGGTCTCGGACACACCTGGGATGTGCGATTTCGCGGTAGGTGGAACAGGAAAATATGGTAGGCGATAGCAGCATGATTAATGTGCATGTGGCAGAGAATTGAAAGTAAACCGTAAATTGCGCTTTCGTTATTAGTCCCTCATGCTAGCTTCCACAACGAGCTGTTAATTGATTAATAAAAATATAACCTAGATTATGTTTTAGGCACGACTAATCGTATAACGAAAATGGCTGGGATTTAATCATCTTCAGCGGGAATCGCGCATCACGCATGGAATACGAACTGCATAGTACAGAGTGGAGTGAAAGAAATAATAGATTGCATAGTACAGAGTGGAGTGAAAGAAATAATAGATATAATTTTGATTTATCTTCTATTTAATAAGTTATGGTATTTTTATTTAATATTTGAATAATAAATTATTATATTTTTACTAAATTTTTATATAATACCACGGTTATTACATTTACCCTCATAAATCTAATCTTATCGGAATCCTCTCCAATACTACGACTGTATTTTCACGAGTGAAATCAAGAAAATAAACTTAATTTCACGGAATAGTAACCTTAATTTAAGCGGAATAGTAACCTTAATTTAAGCAAATTCATTTATTCCTTTTAGATCAGAATGATCCTTGTAGTTACCTCTGGAATCAAATTTAATTCTTTTGTTTATTGATAAATAATACTTATTCTTATAAATAAATTATGAAATAAAACACGACTTATAATTAAAAATTATAAAAATTTATATCAAATATATAATTTCTTTTGTCCATCTTCATGGCACACTTAGTTCAGCCTATCTATTTGACTATTCTCTGAACAATTTGCCATTACACGTTACAAGATTTCAAAGATTGAGATCCTTGCATCACCTCCATGAGTAGGTACCACCTTGGACTTTGAATCCACTTCCTTTCATATAAAAGTTCATTCTCAAATTACGTCCAATAGGGTTTGCATTCGAAAGCTTAATATGTTTTTAATTTCTTTATACATTAATTTTCATATATTTAATTTTTTGTAAAAAATAATTATAGAGTAATCTAAAAAAGGATTTTCAAAACTAATTACACATTTAAAATCGAATAGTGAGATTTCTCTAAAATCTTGCAGAGTTTTATTGCAATCACAATCTTGATGGGTAACCCTTACACAATAGAAGTGCCCTAGGAGTTTTTAGGGTGCAAAATCCGTATATACCCGAAAGTCCAAAAACTCCTTTTGAAATTCTCATGATAATTCAAATTAGATTATGTGGTTAATGAATTTGGTGAAAACGTTTTTATTAAAATAGTTATGTGTAGTTTTATTTTATTTAAAAAAATCATATATTATTATTATTATTATTACTACTATCCAATTTTAAGGTCACACCCAAGCCACACACCAAATTGATGTATGCGACCCCCTTGTTTGTGGGACAAGGGACCCACCTCCTACCCCCTAATCAAAATATTACATTTAGAAAATTAAATTTTAGTAATAATTATCTTACAAAATGCAAAATAAAATATTTAATGTGGTCTATTAATACCACCTGAAAACTAATAAAATTTAAAGTTATTAATTCATTCTTATATAAAACTACTGGGTAGTCACCATACTTTTGGTCCATTGAAATTCCAAGTGATAGTCACTTTTATGATCCAAGGAATCTTCAAATTTGTGAAAAACACTAAGCATTAGGGTCTATGGGCAAAGTTTCTATCAAAATTACATTGGAATTTTCAACTAATTTTACTAAAAAGACTTAACAGCATGTGAGTGCCACTTATCTTTAGCTCCTTTCAATTAAGTAATTTATTTTTTTAGAAAATTTACATATAATTGTCATTAAATGTCATAATTAGTGGGTTGTCTAAAACTTAGAGATTAGAGATTTTCGAAAAAAAAAAAAAACAATTATCATTAAACAAACCATCATTAAATATTGTAATTAGTAACTGATCTAAAACTTTAACATAACTAATTGTTAAATAAAAATAAAAAACAACCTTCATTAAATAAACAGTCACTAAATACTATAATCAATATCTTTAAATTAATTTAACTATCTTATTTACAAAATCACTCCCAAAAGTTGATGCTCAAAAATTAAGACATAAAATATACCAAAATTTACTAAATTCTACCCCCAATGAAAAGAGCAATTATATATTAAAAGTTAGAGGATGGTATGAAATATTATAGTGATCCATTTCTTACCCTGGGCCAAACAGATGCTGTTTTCTTCACTCGCCTTTTGATAGGCCCTTAAAGCATACTCCAATATTGTCCTA
Source organism: Pinus tabuliformis (assembly GCA_031772625.1). Lineage (NCBI taxonomy): Eukaryota > Viridiplantae > Streptophyta > Pinopsida > Pinales > Pinaceae > Pinus > Pinus tabuliformis. The sequence continues at coordinate 863,033,359 of CM062810.1, read as the reverse complement.
GAAAATATAACAAAAATGTCTTGGAGTTCGTACCACGCTATGATGATAAATAATTACTAGCATACCTTTGAAGTAGGGAAAGCAAAGCTGAATAGTTACATTATAAAAATTGGAGGATTTGTTTCTTAAAAAAAATGAACTTTCAAAAAGGATTTTTAGTGAGGGTAAATATGAATGCACATAAAATAGAATGATGCATAGTTCTTGAGTTACTGGTTCTTTGTTAAGCCAACCCCCAGTCAATGTTTCTAATGGAGCTTTCAAAAGGCAAAAAAATGGTGACATATAAAGAGAGGCTTCCAACAACTATTCAGGTACATGGAAAGAGAACATCATTATCTATGTGATATTTTTGTGGGTAACTTTTACAATTTTATAGGAAGCTTCATAACGCTCACACTTGCACCTCCACATGAAGGGTCAATAGTTGCATTATATAGCATTTTGAGATCAATAAAACAATATATACAGATAAAATAATGAATGTACTTCCTTACACTTTCTTGTCTTCAGTATTACGACACGTCTATGGTACCTGTTGTTCAACACAATGGCAAGACTTTAGGAAAAAATGGTTTGCAGTTGATTATAGATTTAAGACAATGAATGGAAAATGACAAATGGTCTAAACATTTTAGCATGTCACTAATTCCTAAACACTGAAAGAAAAGGAAACATGTTAGTAATGCCTAAACACTAAACAAAAATTCCTTGAGAGGATGGAAGAATAGTTTCAACACTCCACCCAAATTATACATGAAAATAGGAAAAATCGCACACATTTGCACACCACACCAGTTCTTGTTTTCTTCTTCTCTCACCTGTTACATAGTTTTTTCCCTAATTTATTATTTGTTCCTATCTATTGACATTCTCCAACCATAATTTCGGTAGAATCATATATTTTTATAGTATGTTGTGTTGAATATTTATTTAATCTCAACACTTTACTAACCTGAAGTAGACATACTTATATGAAATTCTTTCAAAAATAAACCGGAGGCATCCATGTTCCTCCTATTATTGAACAATCTTATATAGGCAGTAGCCCCAAGCTATGCCTCTAACTATCAAGTAAATCAAGGGAGATCTTTGGAATTGTATATTGCACACCCTATGCAACATCCTATAAACCCTTTCTTGGGTTTACGAGTCTTTCTCTCTCACTGGTAAGGGTTAACCAAATACTATATTTATATTCCAAAGTATCTTATTCAAATTGCACCATAGGGTGTTTCTCACCTACCTTGTATTATCAAGGTGTTATGTATTTTCTATCTAACCTCTTATATTTTCTTTTCACAGAAAACTTTAAGTTTTTTTGTTTTTCCAGAAAGACAAAAGAAAGTTTTTTTCTTCCTGTTTTCTTTTCCTACCTCCTTAGGCATAACTACTTCAATAATTTCCCCTTACAGATAGAGGTTAATATCTCATGTTAGCCTTTAACATATTTACGAGAGAGTTAATTATTCTATCATAAATTCTCATTAATTATCACTTTTCTTTATGTTAAAAATAAAACAATAATTCAACGCATGTCTTTTTCCATTTCCCTTAAATAAAAGACTAATACCTGAAAAGTAGATGGGATAATCCTAATTAAAAAAATTATATAATAAAAATAATAACAAAAAAAACTACCATTAAGAAGGGTTCTTGGATATGATATTCCCTCCCCAATTTACAAATGAGAGTTAAGGAAATTAATGAGTGGCATTGTATATTTCTCCTAAGGGGGATTGAACAATAGCCAAAGTGAGTAGTGCATATTGTTCGTTGTGAATTTAGGCGATGGAATGAGAGGTTAGTTGGTATTAATTCCATTTCCTAATTTAGTAATTCTAGTTAGATTCTTTGGAAGTACCACAATATAATAGTATGCCATTCAAACTTCCTTTGAGATCGATTTTCTTTGAATTAGTTAAAAAACAATATAATTATGGAAAGAAATGGCATGAGAATTTGTCTCTTGTTTCGTGGAAGCTAGGACATGAAAGAATGGATGGAAACAATTTAGTCTAATATAGTATGTTCATTCCTCCTTACTACTTTTTATAATTTGACATGAGTATGCAATTGACTTACAAAGTTAAATTTTATGTTTAAATTGAAAATAATTTTATTAATTTTTTTTAGAGATCTAGGAAATACTTCTATATTTTTTATATTTTATTAAATAATTGATACTTTTAAAGTTGAAAAAATGGTTGCGCTTCGTGTACTCACTAAAGGGGAACAAAAAAATCCATGAACATGATAATTTTACGATGCCTTTTATGACATTCTAGGGAATATTTTATCTTATTAATTTTCCCTACTCATAGATATGTTTGATGCACATAACATTTCATGATTCTTGTAGCTTATGGGATATATAGTTTTGGATTTCGTATTGTCTCTTGTTCTTCTAATGTATTTAAGACAAATTTATTCTCATAATCTGAATTACTTTATTTATTTTTGGGTATAATTTAATTGGCATAATTATTACCATATTAATTCCTTGTAGATCAGTTAGGAAAACTTGGAATTGGACTAGTAATAGTTATCGGAATCCAACCATTGTAGGTAACAACACCTAACCCAATATGGATCTAATCATGTGAAATCTAGTTCCATTATGAGAAGATCCATCTTAGACATGTGTCTTATTTAAGGAAAGTTTATCTATGGTTCTCTGTGATTGATTATTGTTAATCATGATTCCTATCAACCACGGTAAGTTAATCCGTGCAAGTGAACAATTCTTTTATGGAGAAAATTTCACCTGTAAGAAAGTATTTTTACTTATAGCTATGCTTTTAATATGTAAATAAGGGAAAGGTTGTTAAATATCCATTCATTTTCAATAAGGACATCTTCCACTAGAATGGTACATGTGTTAGAATTAATGCTTACTTTCGAGTTGGTTGGGAATTGTTAGATATTATCAGAATAACCTATCAACCATTATCTATAAGTTTGGAATAAGTTGGATCCAACAAGTATTATAACTAGGGAATAATAATTGAAAATTATTTTTCTCTAAGTGTTGAATTTTTCCAATTTATTATGTATGTATGTATAAAAAATTTAGTCTCTATGGGTACTAGGAACTACCATAGTTTGTCAGTCTTGGTCTTCTTCTTAATTAAGCATGGAATTTGGCTCTTTATTTTCTTGATTGACATTTGGGTGGTTTATGGGGCTTTGGTTTACTCTTGGGTTTATTTTCTAGTGTTGGGACCAATTTTGTTAGTGGGTGGACTAGAATACACATGTTGGTCTAACGACATTAGGTTGTCCTCATTCTGGAAGGTTGATAATAATCCACACAATCACTAGTTAGTTCTAAGGATTGTTCATAAAAGCAACATAGATTTTATTGTATTTTATCAACACCAAGATTCAAACGTCATGAGCACATTTTTTGAGTAGAAATGATCACTTACTATTGTTCAATGCAGTTATTAGCATCATCGTGCATCTAATGCCAAATATCTACTGCATTTACGTTATGTAGTTCATCAGAATCATACTTGAGCTAATGACCACTAGTATCATACCTCTACTTCTTTTCCACTTCATGATTCCCAAAAGGTTCCAGTGCCACAACCTTTAGCTCAGATACCGCTTGCAACATCTTTCAATAACTTCACATAAAAACGCATAGGATTAGAATTTTTTCACACAATTTACCCACATGTAACTTTCAAAATTACCACTCCATATTCCTTCACTAACCATTAGATATAGTCTTCATCATTACATAATGTAACTTCAGTAAAGGAATAGTAGGTTACCTAACCACTAATCACCAATGTTGTAGCATATTAACATAGACTACCTGTTGTAACATTGTATCAACTCCATGATCCTTTTAAGTCAATTATTTTAACACATATTAATATAAATGTCATGTCATGCAAGGAATCAACATCACTAGAATTGCACAATAAGAGAACACATAATAAAACATCTATATACCTGAGAAACCCCGTAGGGCGAAAACCAAAAAATGTTTACTTTTATTAAAATATCATGAGGGTTTTCACCCCTCACTCAATGGCTTGTAAGGGAGTCCATCCTTTTACCTTGTCATAAAATCTTACAAATAAATATAATCTTAAGTACAACATATCTAGCTAGAAGCTATTACAAACGCCATGATATCATTTACCCACAAATCCTCAATCTATGTCTTTGTGGCCTAGTTGTTCGCATTAGTGGATCATTCTACAAGTGACATCTCTCAATTTGCAAGGATAATTAATTCTTTACCTTCCACAATGTTAAACTTAATCTATCATTTTCATAAGTCACAATCCTTCCTTGTTGATCAGATGGATAAAAAATATGCTCAAATTTCAAAGTTGTCAGAATGGCTCAAAACCTAAATGATTCTGTAGAGCTAGTCATTCTGAATCTCGGGAAACTCATTTTGTGGAAAACGAATGCTGCATGCTCCCAAAAACACGTTCTGATCATTTTGGGAAACAACATTTTTTTTTTATGTAGGGTTGCTCGTTGACATGGCATGCTCACTGAGCCTGCTGACTGTGGATCATTGCCCTATGGTTTCTCAACAAGTTGCATTATTTCAATGGTTGGATGATGGGTTGTGTTGGCAAATTTTCATTGGTCTTGATGTGGACCAACCACAGGTTGCCACATGGCCCAACTAGAGGCTGCCACGTGGCATCTTGGTGGCCACTAAAATTTGTTGAGGGCTGAATAACACTCCGGGGGAGTCAAACACATAATCTCTTTCAAACTAACCACGACCCTCACAAACGTACCGCACAATGGTTCTTGACAAGTATATGGCACAAATGTTATATAAGGTTTAGAGTGGCACATGTTTGGAGAGGGATCAGGCTAAGGCCTAGCCCATGGCCACCCCAGCACCATGGGACCATGGTAGGGGAGCCAAGGGCTAGGCGTTAGCCCAACCCCATGAGCGCATACCAAATCGTGGTTTCAACCATACAACCTGCCATATATACCATGACCGTTATGTAACCAGGAACCTGTGTATGCACCTAAACCATGACTCTAACTGCAATACAATACCGCCTTGTGACCGGGTTCGAAGACCGTGAGTCAAAATCATAGCTGGGAGGAGGTAAGGGGCTAGCTATGGGGGCTAGCCCCAAGTCCCATGTAGACCCACATGACCGAGAGTGTTGGAGGAATAGGGGCTATACAAAGCCCTTTAATTTTGGCACCCAACATAGTCATATGGCCTCCATGTGGCCAAAATTTTTGGAACTGGGGGGCTTAAAGCCACCATTATCCATCCTACAATTTATCCCACCAAGCGGGAATCATGCTAGGTTTAATGGGCAGTTTCTGCGTTTGGGCCACCCGAGCGAGGTTTCGACTGAATTGTGGGGAGATTAGCTGTAGAATTGGGGAAAAGAGAGAAAGACGCATAACTTTCTTAGTTTTTGGTCTTTTTGGGAGTAGAAAGAGGCTAGACAGGGGTTTTTGATAGCTCTGAAGCCATTGGACTTGTTATTGAAGCCATTTGAGCACTATAACTTGATGTAATAACTATTTTTATGAGCATAATGATATAGGGCCAAACATTCGAAGCTAGAACAGGAGACATAGCCCAGGAGGGGTGAACTCCTTCATCACTTGTTGTTTTATGTTTGCTATTATGGTGATATTGTCTAAATTATTCTACAAATTTTGAAGTTTTAATTCATGTTTAAGTATTTATAAATTGAAATAAGAGACTTAAAACTCAAATTTTATTACTTGCAATTTTATATAAACCTCAAGCAGTTTCATATACAGATCACCTGCTATCATTATTGTCAACAAACTTTGATATCATGATTAGACAAATTATTAATCAACCAATAACCAATATTTATAATTGATGCTTCTCCATCTATTTCTATGCATACATAAAACATAAATAAAATGTCATGACATACCTTCTTTAACATCACTGCACGTGCATTAAAAAAAATCATATAACTATCAATCATGTCTATAGATAGATATGAAATTAACTATATTTCCCTCACATACGTCAATTTTTTTTCCAAATAAAACCACTACAATTATCCTTATTATTTTAAAGGTAACTAGCACATTAGCTATGTTTTTTTATGCGAATACACAAAATTTTCACAGTTGGATGCAAATATGTAATCTTTTCTTAAAGGAAGCCAATGTAATCTTGCATGCAAATACATACTCTTTCCAAAAGAGAGCTATCCTAATCTTGTATGCAAAAGCATAATCGTTCTAGAGGAAATCTAACATAATATTGTTTGAAAATGCATAATCTTTCCATAAGAAATATATTCACAATAACTATTGTACTTGTATATACATGCTCTATTCCAAAATAAAGCTAACATGATAGTTATTATTTCTTGCATGCAACTGGTTGCTCTTTCCAGAAGAAATCAACTTGATAACTATGCTTCTTGCATGCAAAACACATCCTCCTTTTCAAATGAAGTTAACTAGATCTTGCAAGTAAAAACACATTTTTTTCAAGGGATACAATGCACAGTAACCACTTAGTTCATGCATGCAAATACACTTTCCTCTTTTCAATATGGTAGAAAAATAGATAAGTATTCTCTCTAAAAGAAACTAATTCATGATGGCTATTGTTTTGTGTATTTCACACGCATTCCTTTCTTAGCAATATAACTATTATTTACTTTCATATAAGCACATGTTCTTCTTTCAATAAATCTATATAATAAATATTCTTTCCATTCATGAAAAATAACACATTTGTTTTCAAGAAATCTTAGTTGATAACTATTCTTTCCATTAATGCCAAACTTATTTCATTTTCAGGAAAATATATCTCAATAGATTTCTTTCATACATGTAAAATGCATTTCTTTCCAATAAGTCTAACTTAATGGCCATTTTTATTTTTATTTTTTATTTATTTTTGTGCATGAGAAACTTATTTCCTTTTCAAGGAACTATCGCAATCAACAATTCTCTTTGTGTAGACAAATACATACTTCTTTTACCAAAAGTAATTAACACTACAACTATTGTTTCTATACATAAAATTCTTATTCCTTTTTACATCAACTATAGTATTTTTTTCCATAAAGAGATCTATCACAATAATATATTGTTTTGTGCATGTAATGGAACCTCTGTTTCCAAGAAATCTATCAAAATAGTTCTACCTTTTATGCATGTGAAGAACATATTTCTGCATGCAATAGGTATTCTCTTTTACAAATTCTAATGCATAGGAACCTGTTGATGGTGCCGGTCCCACCAACATTAAGGGGATCTCCATGATATTAATTTCCAATCAAACCTCGCACCATTTGGTTTACGAGTCCCATCCGGTATAAAGGCTAGTTTTCCAAATCCTTAAAGATTTTCCTTGGCTCTAGATGTTAGCACAAGAGAGCGATGCAATGGTGTCTTTGAAAATCAAGGGGAGTGTGTTTGGTGAGTGTGAAGCGCAAATGCATCAAGGTCCTTCTAATGCAAAGTGGGAAAGAAAAGTGAACCTATAAGCAATAGGTAATAGTACCACACAAGAAGAGACACACATGAACTAGAAGGACCCATCTAACATCCAATAGAATAGTCCACAACATATCCGACAATTGTTACAACCAACAAATAACGAAAGATCTATCTAGTATCCCACAAAATAGTCCACAAGGATGGGACAACGATAACAACCATTACAACACACTCTCAATAAGATAAACACTAATATAATTTAAATAGTTCAACTATCTTAGTACATGTGAAAGAAAACATGAAATACAATCGTCCACAGAATAGTCTTAAAAACATTCATAGTCCATGCATGAAGAATGTGCTAGCCTTAAATAGCTTATGTTATGAAGAAAAAGTTCCAAGACACATATTTACATTGTACATCACTAGCCCGAGTAGTAGGACATTGGAGCTACTCCTTGCTCCTCAAAGAACTAGTTGATCTCTCTAATGCCTTACGAGAGGAGCCAGGGTGAAAAGTCATTTGCTCATACAGCGAGGGGGTATATATAACCAAGGGGTGATGCTTTCCCCTTGTGAATATTTGACTACCCTCATGACTGTTCAACTTCCTATGACTTTTCAACTTACATGACTCTTCATATTCATGTGTCCTTTGGACTTCCACTTTACAATACATTTGATTACAATATACATCACCAACACTAGTGATGTGTCATATGAAGACTCATGACACGACTTGACATAACACTGCTGACATGGACTAGCTTGATGATCTGGCAATGTCAAGTCACTATTGCTACTGAGTGATATATGTGTTCTTGGATATGATTTCTCTTCTCCTCTACATAGTTTGGTGATGCAGGGTATTCAATGATCTTTGATCTTGGAAGGTGTTAGCACCTAAATCTGCCTTAGTCTGAAGGAAGGAAAAATTCAGGGTAACCACAAACCATGCTCAGTCTGGTAGCTAGCCCTACCAGAACAGGAGAGGGCTCTCTCCAAGTCACGCTCAGTGAAAATATAAATGATATGGTCTGAGATGACTTACAGTGAAATATTTGATTTTAGGCTAGTAAATAAACATGGATACAAGAAGAAAATTTTGATAAATGACTTAGTTTCTAGGATTTATGGGACCAACGAACAACAATGAGAAGAGAATTTAACATAAGGGCACAGATTACTTCGTGAGGCAAGACAGGCGAAAAGTCTAGCAATTAAGTTTGAAGTAATGCGGAATGGGAAGATTGTTTAGGAGGTGAAAAGGGCATGAAAACATGAATCCTTTTCAACAGAAGAAGAAAACATAACGTGAAACTTTCCCACAAGCAGAGCAATAAACATGAATTCTACCTTATCACACAATAGGCATTTCATGGTGTGTAGGCATATATATGACCTAGAGAATCATTAACCAAGTTAGACCATTCCTCTGTCAGAGACTCATAAATATTCAACCACATAAATTTACATAAAATAGATCAAAGGACATTAAAAAAAGTAATTTTTTTTTTTTTTATAAAAAACCTATACACCTCCCAATAGGACCATGTTTCCTACATGAAGTGAAATTTAAACAAATTAGAACACAAATATAATATATCAAGGAAGTAATTCGCAATAAAAATAAAATCGCACGAAATAATTCACAGTAAAAATAAAATAGGCCAACATTAGTCTTAAAGAAAAATGAATAAAATGAAACCCCATATTTTTTTTCTTGTTTAAATTTTTCAATAATCCATTGAAACAACGTAGAACCCCATTGTCCTCTTCATTATTTATGAAAATTCTACGTAGAAAACAACAAAATTTTTAAAGCTTCAACAAACCCAATATTTAACCTTACACTCGAATGCTTTGAGCATAAATTCATTGTTCTCTCCATGGGAGTTAGATCATAGCATTTCATAAGCAAAGATGAGAGATGCTAGCTCAAAAATCGAGTTTGCAATAAATGCGAATGAGAATATTACTTCAGATAGTAAATAAATAATAAATGTGTATTAATATATTGTTAAAGAAAGTTGAAGGGCAAAATAGGCCCACCCGCATTCTATCCCTTTTTTCCTCTCTGCCTCTCTCTCGCTCTCTATAACTCTTTCTCTATCTCACTCCTACTATCTCTCTCTCACAGTGTCTCTCAATCTTTCTCTCTATGAATCTTACTATGTGTCTCTTGCACTCTCTCTATGATATTGTATCATTCTCTATCTCTCTGTCTTTGTCAATCTCTCACCCTCTCTATGATATAAACATGAAGATTTTACCATATTAATAAAAGAATCACAACCCATTCTATCATTTAAAGTGCAATTTAAAAAATTAAAAGTAAAAACATACATTCTAGAAATTTTTATAAAAAATACATACTTCACTTAACATTACTTAGCATTAACTGAAACTAATTCTTTCAAAAAAAAATATGGTGAAAATATACAATTTTATATACATTATAAACATGAAATAGATTTTATAATATTAATAAAAGAATCACAACCAATTATGCCATTTAAAGTGCAATTTTAAAACCTAAAAATAAAGACATAAATTCTAGCATTTCTATGAATTATACATTGTAACATTAGTATTTTTTATAAAGTATTAATAAACCTGCAATATTTAAATGCATGTTAAATAAAAATACATTTCCATATTTAGAAAGAGAAAGATTTACATAAAAATAATAACCAACATAAATTAAATAGTAAACTCATATAACCTTGCACCAAAAATATGTATTTGATTATAAACACCAATAAATTCACATAACCTTACACCAAAAATATATATTTGATCATAAACATAACTGAATGCAATTTAATAGTGAATAAAAAATAAACAAATATATGATTATAAAAAATACAAATCTCTATTTCTCTCTCTCTATATATATATAATGAAAAATATATATAATAGCAACTAAATGCATGTTTTTTATATATAAAAGAGACGAATAAATAATGAAAAATATATATAATAACAACTAAATGCATTTTATTTTTTTATATAAAAGAGACCATAAGAGAATTCATGATTTTTTTTGTTAAATTTTTTCATAATAATAATAGCATAATGGAAAAAACAAAACAACGGGAGCTTCTCATCTAGTGATAATAAAATAGACGAGGTTAAACAAAACGAAACTGAAACAAACATAATAATAATTTAGTGGAAAAGAAAACGAATAGAGAATATCGATATAATAAAATAGATGGAGTTAAACAAAACTAAAATTTAATTAATAATCGAGAAAACATTTAATCCGGTAAATACGTACTCCATTTGCAAAAACAATTTAATAAAGTATAAGGAGGGTATTTGCAATTCGGTCCATAGTGTGATCCCATTTGGTCTGGTTTGAGATTTATGGTTTGAGACTTGCCTACCGAGAAGATGATCGAAGAAATGAGGTTTTAAACGATGGAAAATATTGCAGTAAGATGTGTGAGGTTTCTAAGTAGCAACAATTTGAAATAAAAATTTCCTATACCAGGATTTATTGAACGAGCAATGCCGACTTTTTTGTTCATTCTTGTTGTGATAATAGAGGGTGAGATTAAATCGAAATGAAATCATTCACGAAATTCTAAATAAATTAACAGTAATGAACGAAATTGTAGAAGTGAAAGTACTAGTGTTTTGATGGATTTAGAGAGTGGAGCAGAACAAAGTGTGAGCAACAATAAAATGTACGTCAAACTAAATGGGTTTTATGGTGAACAAGGCGTGTTAAAATATAATAACATAGATAAAAGCTGAACTAAAATCAAGAAATATTTTCGTGGGATAACTAAAGGTGACCTAAAATTAGAAATATAGATAGGACCTCCATATCCCCTCCCCCACTGTCTCTATCACCCCATCTTCGCTCCCAAAGTTTTCATCTAACATAAACCCTACTCCGGAGTCTGGGCCTTCTTCCCCTAGATACCCAACTCGTTGCAAGGTGAAATTACAGGCCCTAGATCAATTAGGTATCAGCGTGGATTCAACCCCCACCCCTCCAAACTTCCTTGAGGTCGCCCTTCCTCTCTCTCCACAGCAAAGCTGCAGGCCGAAGAGGAGATTGCATCAGGGAAACAAAACACCATCCACATGGAACTTAGAGCTTCGAACACCTTGGCCGACCCCCCTCCATGAAGTTGTTCTCATTCAGTTGCACAGGGCTTACTAGGCCTGATAAAAAATTATCACTTCGTAGAGTGATCTATGAAGAATCCGTGGATGTAATTCTTCTTCAAGAAACCTTGGGTACTATTGATTCCATCTCCCATTTGCTCAAATCGATGCTCCTAGGATGGTCCTTTCTAGCACTCCATGCTAATGGAAGATCGGGTGGCATTGCTCTAGGTTATAACACCCGATCCATCAACCTTTTCAATAACTGGGGATGCTCTGGGCATATGGGGGTAGATATATACTCAGCTGACCTGGGCATTGAGATCAGGCTTATTAACGTGTATGGGCCATGCCATCATAGGCCTGAATTCTGGGATCGGTTTCTGAGCTCTAATTTTCTACAAAAGGACCACTTAATCTTGGGAGCGGATCTAAATTTATCCATTCGCCTCTCCGAATCATGGGGACATTGTGCCCAATCTGATCCCCTATCATCTTATTTTGAGAACATCCTTGAAGCCCACAATCTGTTGGACATACCATCTGCAAAGTTGCAGCCCACGTGGAGGAATAACAGAGCTGGGGATGACAACCTTGCCAGAAGACTAGACTGATTCCTTATTAAGGAAGGCCTTCTAAACTTGGGGTTTAACTATAGACAATGGCTGGGATCAAGAGGATTATCAGATCATCTACCTATATATTTTGAAATCAGAGGGAGGACCGATAATCCTAAGGTTCCTTACAAAACCAGTTCTTCTTGGCTAAAGGATACACATTATGCTCGTATGGTCACGGATTATTCGAAGGTCCACCCGCTTGCTGCTAGGGGGCATATAGCAGAGGGTTTTGATCATAACTTAAAAGAGCGAAAGAGAATCTCTAAAATTTGGGCACATAATAAGAGAGTATAGGACAACCAAACCCTAAGGGATACCGAAGTAGAGATTGTTGACTTTGAGAATAATCAGGGAGGAGTTTCTACCTCGACTAAACATAAGGATAAGCTCGCATCCTTAGACGCTAAAAGAGGCAAAATATTAAAGGATAGAGAAGAATCATGGAGACTACGAAGTAGGGCAATTTGGCTACTAGAGGGAGATGATGACATGAAATTTTATCACAAATTTGTAAACAACTGGAAAGCAATCAACACCATATGGCAACTCATGAATGAGAATGGAAACTCTATAAACACCTTCCCACACCTATCTTCCTTGGGATCATCACACTTTAAGTAGACTTAGAGAGAAACCCCTAATGCCACCCTTGCTGAAATCATTCGAGTGGCACAGCTATGTCCCTATTTTGTGGACCAAGAGGATGCATCGGAACTGGTTAAGGAGGTCATTATTTGAGAACTTGATGCCATAATAAAATGGTTCAAGAGAGACAAGAGCCTAGGACTAGATGGCTGGTCAGTGGAGTTCTATTTGGCATTCTTTGAGACACTTAGTGCAGACCTCCTCAAGGTTTTCGAGGATACCTAGATCAATGGCAAGATGTATGAAGCTTTCAATTCTACATTCATTTCCCTCATACCCAAAAATGATAATCTGACCTCGTATGATGACTTTCGGCCCATTTCTTCGTGTAACTGTATCTATAAAATCATAGCTAATATCATAACCAATCGACTGCAACCCATCCTATCAACCCATATCTCGCCTGATCAATTTTCCTTTTTGCAAGATAGACAGATCCATGAGGCGGTTGGAACAACACAGGAGGTGTTGCACTCTCCTCAGACTAAGAAAATGAAAGGTATGATACTTAAGGTTGATCTCTCAAAAGCTTTTGACAGAGTAAGTTGGCTGTATATAAGAATGCTTCTAACAAACCTTGGGTTTCCATTTCGAATTTATCAAATGGATCATGTGTTGCATTACTAATATATCTTTCAGTGTTCTGGTAAATGGAGCAGCATCTCCTTTCTTTCACTCAGAAAGAAGCCTTAGACAGGGATACCCCCTATCTCCACTACTCTTCCTTCTCATCATGGAAGGGCTCAACAGATTCATCAAAGAAGAACACAACAGGGGCTGACTCCAAGGGATTAAAATCATCGATAGATGCATACTGACACATTTATTATTTTTGGATAATGTGTTGATATTCCTCAATGGAAGCATAGGGACCTAACTATCATGAAGAATATCTTCTCCCTATTTCAATCTACTGCTGACATGATAGTCAACTGCAACAAGTCCACATTGACAGTGCCATGGTGCTCTTCACATGAGATTCAATATACTCTCAGAAGATTCTACTTTACCCTAATGAGAATGGAGGATGGTATCACAAGTACTTATCCAGGGCAGGTATATTAACCCTCATAAAAGTAGTATTGGAGGCTACTCCAGTATACTAGATGTCATTAGCATGGATACCTAGGGGCATACTCTCTAGGATACAAACCCTATGCTGTAGGTTTCTCTGGAAGGGAAAACAGTCTGGAAGAATATTTTCTTGGGTCAAATGGGAAGCTCTCTCACTACCAAAGAAATGGGGAGAGTGGGGCATCATGAAGTTGGAGGACTTTTCCTCAACTCTAGTAGCAAAACTTAGTTGGCACCTCAACACTTGAAGTAGCTTGTGGACAAGGGTGGCCATCTCAAGATACATTGCACCTCACATTTTGATGGATTGGCTAAGACAGCCTCTAAGATATACCATAGGAATATTTGTTATATTGAAGGCAGTGCCAAAATCTCTGGAGATCATCACAACGGGCCTTATTTGGAGAATACAATCTAGCACCGCTATGCGGATAGGGGAGGATCCCTGGATAGGATGCGGGAATGCCCATAGGATATCCATCGAGCTTAAAACCCATCTCAGTGCAGTGGACATTAATCACATTAGTTACCTTGACGACCCTAACCATACGAATATGTTTCAAAAATCCTGGAAATCTGCTCGCATCCTCCAAATACCTGAGCAGTGGGAACAACTATCGGCTGACTACATAGCAGCCTTAACAGAAGCACATATTAGAATTGTTGAAGGGGAGGATGAGATAATATGGGTGCTCTCAAAGTCAGGAAAATAGTCTCCCAAGGAGGGTTATCTTGTATTCGCTGATGCACATAGACCACAAGCCATCGATCACTGGTGGAAACACTTATGGAAGCTCAAAGAACCCCCCAGGACCCGACTTCTCATGTGGGAAATCCTTAAAAATAAGATCCCCACTGGTGATAACCTCCTTAAATGAGCACAACATGGACCTTTCTGGTGTTGCTTTTGCAAGAGCAACAATGAATCTATGGATCACCATTTTCTCGATTTCCAGGCCGCAAAGGACCTCTGGAGTTCGACCTTATCGGCCTTATCCTCCCAGATCAGATGGTAGGGATTGACTATCAAGGAGGCCTGGTCTAATTGGTGGACTAGGACAGACCCAGCTAAATCTAGAAATCTTCCCCTCCTTATCTGCTGGGCAATCTAGATAGCCCGCAATAATCTCATCTTTTAGAATATTACCCCTCACCGGCCCTCCATTTTTGCCCACATTATGACTGACTATAACATCATCCCTGATGATGAGGATACCCCCCAGCCATGTACAATTGTCCCAGAATCCATTAACCACCTTCTTCCTTGGCCTTTTTTTGATGGATCTGCATGGGAGGCTAGATGTTGGGGAGGTTCCATCATGTACCTAACTGAATCCGATAACTTTAAAATAAAAATGGGTCTGGAAAGAGGCACAAACAATTACGCTGAACTAATCAAAACCAAATTCCTCATACAACTCGCTCTGGAAAAACACTGTAGAGACCTACAATTACTTGGCGGCTCAAAAGTTTTATATGATTGGATAAATAAAACATCAAATTATACTGCATTTTCACTTAGACAGATCTTGGATGAGGCAAACCAACTTATCACTCATTTTGACTCATTTGTATGCCATCATATTTATAGGGAACGAAATTCAGTTGCCGATCTATTATCCAAAGAAGCCGCGGTTAGGCCTCTCATTACTTGGATGATTCAGGAACAAAGGGCTGACTCTCATTACCAGTTTTACCATCTTCCATTTATGGAGATAACATACTAGATGGCTTAGTGAGAGCTTGGTTATATGTTCATTTTTGCTACTATTTTTTAAATATTCATACATGCTTTTAAATTAACAGATGTATATAAAACTATCATGCACTCTATATGTTAGAGTTATTTTGTTTTTAATTCTACTGAACTTCATTAGAGATATGTGCCTCCCTATGTGGATATAAGGCACCAATTTTGCTACATGGGTTTATCTTTATTACGATAGGCACTTTGCCTCTCTTACAACATATGCATTATGCATATACAACATGTAATTTTCTTTTATATAATGAAAATTACGATCTTTCCAAGGGAAAAAAAATAATATACAAACTTCATTTAATTTTGTAAAAGCAGATGTCTATTGAATTTGTAAAAACAAATTGCATACGTTTGACTGGATAACGCAACAACCTTAGATTTGAACAACATAACATTAGTTTGCACGATAAGAAGATGGTGGAAGGAATTGAGTCACAATTTGATCGAAATCTTTTGGTAGTGTTTATGAATTTGCTTGGACATGTTTTTGAAATAGTAGATTTCTTGAAGCAACAATTTCTGCTTGAGCAACAATGACCTTTTGTAACTAAAGGAGGCCCAGATCACCAAAACAGATCAAGAAATTAAACCCTCAAGCCTTTGATTATTATGGATCTAATTCTCAACTCTCAAAGAATATTCTATCGCTTGGCCAAATAAACATCGCTGCACAGAATGGACAAAGAATGGGCAGTGAGGCCTGGCTGAAGCCCAATAGAATGATTTCATCGCCATTTAAACACATCAATTCATGAACATCTAAACACACAGATGTATATGTGCTAAGGCCTTTAAGAATGCGTTGAACCCATACAAGAAATTGTAGTGGTTATATGAGCTATGCACAAGTTATTGTAATGATTCTGTTATAGTCTACCGTTTTTAGAATCCTTCTTCTCTTTTCTTTTCTCTCAGGGGTTTTATCCTTGCTATAACGACAGGCTCATTAGCTTTTGTGCTTTCTTTTGCTTAAAATCCTAGCTTTATTATAATGGAAAGCTCATTAGATTTTGCGCTTTCTTGTGGTTAAAATCTTTGCTTTTTATGAGATTTTTGATTTCTTGATTTTGTGATTAAAATCTGTTCTCCTTGCTTTTTCTAAGATTTTTTACTTTATTATAACAACAGGCTCATTGAATTTTTTTGTGCTTTCTTGATTTTCCAATCAACTTTTTTTGTACTTTCTTGATTTTCATGTGTTTCCTTTTCTAGTTCGTTTTATTGATTGCATTTTTTTTATGGTTGTTGTTTTGTTATCTGTTTTTTTCTTTCTTGAATTTTTTGGATTGTGGTTTTTTAATTTATTTATTTATGATATAAATATAACCAATATAATAGTAGGGGAAGTGACAAGAGTTTCTCATTGTTGTTATATTCATCGAACTCATTTTTAGTCTAGGCTTATGTTTATCCTTTTTGTATCAACGCTTTTTATTTTCTTTTCAATTCTGAAATGAGAGTTTTCCTTTTGTAATTTTCATTTATCTTTTCCAATTCTGATTATGATAAAGGGTTTTTCTAGGTTCTACTAGTTTTTGTCTCATTGTGGTTGCTTGGTTTATTATGGTTTGAAGAGGAGTGTTATTTATTTTTTGTGAGGGTTTTAATGTTAAATGTCTAGCTTTTAGTGGCTCCTTGAGGGTTTTGGCTTTATAGATTAGGAATCCATAACATGTATCATAGCTTTAAGAGTGTTTTGAATCCATAAGATTTTGTGCATGGTTTTGTTTTTCATATTGAAGGTTGTTCATTGCAACTTAGGGATGTTTTACGTAGGGAGGGATTCTCATGTGTATTTGTAATTATGAAAATTGCCAATGGTTGGTCTTTGTAATTGTGCTCAATGTGTTATCAGCAATGATAAATATGATAAATATCAATGATAAATATTGTATTATTTTGTATTTTACTGGAGTTTTGCAAATATTCGGGATAGGTTACAGTTTTACTAGATGAACAACTCTGCATTAAATCATTTATAGGTTAATATAAACTTTTCAGTTTTTGTATTAAATATAATGCAAAATATGTATGTATTGAATTGTGAGACAATCTTTTTTCTTATCACATAGATTGTATTTTGTGACTATACTTGGAGGTCGATGGCAATGGATGCCCATATTCCCACGAGAATCGATAAAGGTAATGTAAGGATTTGCATTGAAGTAATTATTATATTTCACATTTTCTAAATTATGAGGATGGGACATGGACATATGGATGACTAGATCCACGTGCATTTTCTATAGGAGCTGTGATTATCTCTTTGTGTTTTACTAATTTTTTACAGGATTTCGCATTCACTTCATTGAGATTAACACTTTAATTTGGTTAAATATAAGAGTTAATAAAAGTTAAAGTTTAGATAAGTTAATTTAATTAGACTGGCTTTTAATATTTTAAGAGAATTTGGTTAATATATATTTTGAAATCACATAAATGCAATCAAATTTTTAACCATTCATCAATATTTACAAAAGTGCTTATAATTTTCCCAAAATGATGAAAATTTATTATTATATTATATGGCTTGAAATTGTGAATAATTAAAGTTATATTATGTTTTAATTTAACTATCACACAACATTCACAATTAACCTCAGTTCATCATTTTTTTTGAATATATAAATATCAGCGAATGCTGTATTTTTTAGTCTTTATACAGATTTTATAAATTTTAGTTTAATATTAAAAATATACATTTTATACTATTATTAATATTAATGTATTTTTAACTACACAAATACAAATATTAAAACTGCAATAAACTTTAAATAGAATTTATAAAACTATTATTTCTACTATCAATAAAATAAATTTAAAATAGTCTTAATAAAAGAAAGTTTAATATGCTTATGACGACATGTAACAATGGTATAATTTATTATGAGAATTTAGCTAATGTACACTACAACAATTTTTTGAAATTGTAATGCAATAGAATTGCAATGTAGTACAATTGTTAAAGAATAGCTCACATAGTGTAGGAATGAGTTTGAAATCTAGGTTTTGAAATTTAGATTGAGGTGAATTTTCCTATGAGAATTTAGCGAATGTACCCTACAACTCTTCTTGCAAAATTGTAATTTAATAGAATTGCAATGCAATACACTTGTTAAAGAATGATTAACATAGTGCATGAATCGGTTCCAATTTTTCAGTTTTAAATTAAGGTTTAATTAAAAATAACCAAATCAATTTGAAATTTAGGTTTTGAGTTTTAAACTAAATTATAATTAAAAATAACCAGCATACATACTTATGTTATAAAGCTAGAAGTAAACAACTCTTTGTTCTGAGTGATTGGACATTTTTTATAAAGAAAGTTTGGTTTCTTTGAATATTACAATAATAATACATTAATAATAAAATTAATAATTTTTATATTAAGAATAGAAATATTAAAAACAATTAATTAAAATAATAAGGATTAAGAATCTATATTTTTAAATAAAAATTCACATATTAAGACATAACTCAACCATATAATATTAATTAATATATTAAATCAAAATCAATAAATATAAATATAGTACAATAAACTTAATAAAATAAGCTTAATAAATATACTCTATAAAATTAGGTTTATTATTATTATATTATTATCTATAAATACAAATATTACACATATATTAATATATTAAAAATTATACATAGTTAGAAATTCTTCTAATATTAATAACAATTAAGCTATAATATTAACATTAATAAAATTTAATTAATAAATTTATGTATTATCATTAATATTCATAAATAATGTTCATAATAGTTATAATAGTTATATTTTAGACATTAAAAATAATAATAAAAAATATAATATTGACAATACAAATATTAACATTAATGTTGTTAATAATAAGGTTAATATATGGTTAATAATTTCATATAATAATTATTTATGTAATAATATTATTAAATGTAATAATTCAATATATTTTGTTAACTAGCTCAAATTGTTAATGTGACTAACATAATCATTAATGGTTAACTTTAATTAATTATAATTGATCATTTTCAATCTTATTAAACACTAACAATTATAGTAGGTCGTAATTAATTATTTATTAATGTATTAAGCCACATGAAGTATTAATAGTTTGATTATTAACTAATATATAAAACCATAATTTATGAATATCGATACTATTGATTATTTATTAATATTATTAAGTTAAACCTTAATATAAGTAATATAAATAAAATCTATATTTTTATATTAATCAATATAATATATATTAATATTAATGTTAATATATTAATAATAGTATAATATATATTAATATTATTGTTAATATATTAATATTAGTATTATCATTAATGTTAATATTACTATAAACATTGATATTAATGTGTGCACCTTACTCTAAAATATGTGTTACAATTTAAATAGCCATGCCCATTAAAACATGTCTTACAACTTACACTACGCCCATGAACTGAGCTTTGGCGGTTGAACTTTTGAAGCCATAGCTATACCACACCCTAAACATTATTTAGGTTTAAATTTTAGTGTTAATATAATATCACATAGTTTTGGTGTTTATGTCATCTAATAAAACCTTGTGTGTGTGTGTGTGTATATATATATATATATATATATCATAGTTGTAAGGTTATATGTACATATATTGTAGATATATTCTAGCTTTAATAACTGTAACACTTAACTATGACATGTTTTAAATGATTTATTTTAAATATAAAATTATTTTATATATATATATATATATATATATATATATATATATAATTGTTATATATTATACATATGAAATGATTTTGATGATGATGATGATGATCGTTAACGTCCGCTGAGACCAAATAATGATCTATCGGACCTAAAGAGACAAATTATTTATTTTGATTTAAGATTTTATTCCTATGCTCAAAAAGCTTGGAGAGAAGCCTCCCGAGCTCACTATAATTTTGGCATTGTAAAAGGCTAGGAAGGTCAGTATTGTAACAAAGGTTGTGAAATTGAGATCTAATGTGGTTGTATGCAGGGCACTCTAAGAGGAAGTGGTTTTCATCCTCGATGCTCCTATTCTCACAAATATGGCAGATCCTTTCCATCCATGGCGTTTTAGGAACTACCCAGCGGCGAGTTTCACTATGGAGCTCATGAGAATTCGTTCTAATCTTTGCTATATTAATTTTCTTTTTTGAGCTAGTTAGAATAGAGAGATACGTTTGATCTTCAAGGGTGGGGTTGATGAACTTCTTATAATAACTTAATTTTCTTTTAGACGCTAAATCTTTCTCACACCACAATTTTTCTTTGAACTTAGAAGTAACAATATCTTTAATGTTATTTATGTTTTGCAAAGCATCATTCTCATTGATCTCCCAATAGTTTAACCAGGCCCTTGTGTCCTTATGCCATCCTCGGTTAAGCCTTAGGTGATTTTGGCTGGAATTTAAAGCTAGCTTAGGAAGTCTATGATTGTCTATGTTATTGAGCTTGTGCTTGTACATCAGAAACCTGAGCATAGCTAGGCTCTCAATAGAAGAAAGACCTGCTTCTATAAGGAGAATAGGATAGGGTGTATTACTTTTAATTTTCAGGTTATAAGTTATAAAACGCTTCTGGATTTGCTCAATCTTCCTCCATGATTCTCTGGAGATGCTGTAGCCCCAAACTTCACAGCCATATAAGATAACAGGAGTGACTAAAGTTTCAAAGAGGAACTTCTTTTTATCCCACATTACGAGGTTTGTCGTTTTACAATTATTTTCAAGACCAAAATAAGCTTTCCATCCCCCATTGATCCTTTTCTCAATGCTATGGTTCCAGTTGAGCTTGTGATGGATATCAATTCCTAGGTACTTGTAAGAATACACTTCCTCCAAGTTATTATTGTCATACGTAAAATTAGCGCAAGTGTCCTTCTTAGATTTGATAATCATAACTTTTGTTTTGTCTGTGTTAACAGTCATACCCATGGCAGAAATATGACAATGAAGGTTTTAATTTTTTAGTGTAATACAAGATTATCAAATAATGTAAATCATTGTAAACCATAATGGTTTTGTATTTAGTAAAAGGCTTACTATATTAGACTGTTTTAATTTCATGATATTTTTTATGTTTTCAAAGTTTTAATATGTAAGTGGGTAGATTTTATCAAAAAATAGGTTTGGTTTTAATATAATAGAATATATTTTATTATTATATTTAGATTTAAGTTTGTTATTAAGTTTAAGTTTTTATGTTATTATTATTACTAGGTTTAGGTTTTTCATGATTATTTTAATTTTAATATTAATATTAATAGTCAATCATGATCAAACCATGTTAAACCATAGCCAAACTATGTCTGAATATGTTTGACAATTAACACTCTTCAACATTGGTAAAATATAATTGCATACTATTATTGATTAATATTAATAGTTCAACACACTCAACCACATTAGATAAATGTAGTCAAACCTTGATAGACAATGTTTAAATAATTGACCATGAACAAACTTGGTCAATCCTATGTTGACCATATTTAGCAATATTCAACTTGATAACATAGTCATACATAGTCAACATTTCAAATGTCAACATAAACAAGCATATTCAACCATGTTCAACTGGAGTCAAACAGTCATTAACCATTGTAAAAAAATAGTTTGCGATGTTTAAAAATTATCACACATTGTCAGCGATAGTCTAACCATGGTGACCACTGTGGTTTACTATGATTGGCCATAGTTATCTATGGTTACCATGGTCAACCATTGTAAACCATTGTTTAATGTACTTAGCACGGTTGATGATCTAGGTGGATATTAGTGGTCACCCGCATGTTCCACTTTGACACCAACACCGTGTCTTTCAGTTTTTTGTTTTTCTTGATTGTAGCACAATTTACTAGTTTTGGTAGTTTTTTGGGTCATGAACTTTTGGAGCCATTTTGAGGCCCTAAACGACATTTTTGGGGAAAGCATAGAGCCCAGTTTCATCGCAAATTAGATTTTTTTATTTTCTTTTGGCATCATCTTAAAGATCTTCAAAATGAGGTATTATGATGGCCAAACAGAGATCGTGTGCTAAAGTTATGACAACGAGAAGTTGATGTACCAATTTACCCCAATGGGCCCAATAGTTTTGGTGCTTCATCTCCTGAGGTTAGGTTCTTGGATGTTTAGTGTTTTCCATTGTTTCTCAATAATAAATAGGTCTTCGAGCCTCATTGTAACACAGTTCAAAGGCATGTAGCCACCACATCTATTATTAGAGATAAGCTACCATTGCCCGAGCTAGTTTATTTCCATTTTGTATGCAAGCATATTTCAATTATTTGATATCATGACATGAAGTTTTTTTTCTGCTTCAACCCTATGTTTATGTTTAGATTTGTATTCTGTTGCATTCCTGCATAAGTCTGGATCATCGTAACATGCACTAGTAGTAAAGGCACTCCTACCTAGGACCACTACAAGAAGATGTCATAGTCTAAGATGCTAAATAGTTATATTGAGGGATTCTTCCTTCGAGAGTGGAATACTTGGAGTTTGTTTTGAATCGGGACATTTTGAGGAGAATTAAAGCTTGGATCCTCTTTTAGAGAGCATAAAACCATGTCATGAGGAGTGCTTGAAATGTGGATCCTTAGCTTAAAGAACACGCCACTTTGGAGGTGGATTCCAATCACCACATGACACTTGTACATCTTCACTAAACTACCCTGATGTGGATATACCCTAATAACTTATATTAGGTTGTTGTGCACTTGATCCATTTTATATTATTTGTCTAACTGAGCTATCTTATAAAAGGGGGAGAGTGTCCTCATTCTCACAAGTTAGTCACTAGATCATCCATATCTTCTTGATGTAATCATATTGTAGCCCTTTTTTTTCTGTAATCCGAGGGTTAAAGCTTGGGTGGATTATTAGGAACTAGGGTTTGTGTGAGATAAAAGTAAGAGAATTATCTCAACTCAAGCATTAACATGTTGAATGACCTAAGGCTTGTGAGATGAAACCTTAGAAAATAACTAGAGCACCTAATGTTAATGGAGCTTGTGTCATGCAAGTTTAGATAAATCTCCTTGAGGAATTTTTTTATGAGAGAAACGATTCCAACTATGATATTGTTGGTTTGATTCTAGCTTGTAGTGGAACCTTTGATTCATATAGGAGAGCCTGGTGTGATGCCTTGATAGCCTACAATATTGTTGGCCAAAGCTTGTAGATGGTAAACGCTCTAGCTAGGGTTTAGAAGGAGCTATATTGTTTTTCTAGGGCACACTAGAAAGAAATGTTGTATAACATAGAATGTCTAAGGCATTGTATTTTATCTTGATTTATGTTGTAATATGAACTGTACCCTTGTTTTCTAAAATTGTGTAATGTACTTCTAAGGATTTCACCTACATTTTTATTTATAATAGAAAAATTAGGTATTTGGTAATTTAGAGTGATGTAAGTGGGGGGGAGTCAGTTGAAGCCACCATATGAGCCTCCAAAATCACATGGAATCTCAATATTCCTTGTATTAACCATGGTAAATCCATTAGCATGTTCAACAATATTTCTACCAAGATCACATTCATTCATTTGTAGCTTTTACTGTTTGATATCCAACAAAATTGTTTTGAAGGATTTAAGGTCACACTCATTTATATCTTCCAAATCCCAGTATCAATTTTTAGAGACTTTTGGATGTCTGTCACTTCTAGAGGAAATACTAATGACTTGAAATACTTTACAAATCCTACTATTAGAGGTTTTCATCTTTTCATCCATCTTTTTGACGTGAAATTTGTGGCCATTACACTAGATAACCTCGTAGTGTTTCAATTGTTTAATGTCAGACACTAAAAAAATTCATTCTCAATTGATAATAATATTTATACCTGCAAATTATTCAAATTAAGAAAAAGACACGGCATATAAATCAATATATTATTAAAAAAAATAGTATTGGGGGATATGCTTACTTCTTTATCTTTTAAACCATTTTCGAAATCAATTTTCCTCTTTGTATTATTGGTATCTCTTTGATGTTCAACTGTATTATTACATTTTGTGAATTAGTTTTTGAAACTTATTTGCTTAAAATATTTGAAACTTTTTGGCAAATAGTAGGGGAAGTGTCAAGAGTTTCTCATTGTTGTTATATTCATCAAACTCATCTTTAGTCTAGGCTTCTATTTATCCTTTTTGCATCAAATATTTTTTATTTTCTTTTCAATTCTAAAACGAGAGTTTTCCTTTTGTAATTCTCATTTATCTTATCCAATTCTTACTATGATAAAGGGTTTTTCTAGGTTCTACTAGTTTTGTCTCGTTGTCGTTGCTTAGTTTATTATGGTTTGAAGAGGGTGTTATTTATTTTTTGTGAGGGTTTTAATGTTAACTTTGTAGGTTTTAATGGTTCTTTGAAGGTTTTGGCTTTATAGATTAGGAATCCATAACATATATCATAGCTTTAAGAGTGTTATGAATCCATAAGATTTTGTGCATGGTTTTGTTTTGCATATTGAAGGTTGTTCATTGCAACTTAGAGATGTTTTGCATAGTGAGGGATTCCCATGTGTCTTTGTAATTGTGCAGATTGTCAATGGTTGGCCTTTGTAATTTTACACGATGTGTTATCATAAATGATAAATATGATAAATATCAATGATAAATATTGTATTATTTTGTATTTTACTTGAGTTTTGCAAATATTGGGTATACGTTACATTTTTTCCACATGAACAACAACTCACTCTATGCAACTGCATTAAATCATTTATAGGTTAATATAGAATTGTCAGGTTTTGTATTAAATATAACGCAGAATATATATATTGAATTGTGAGACAATCTTTTTTCTTATCACATAGATTGTATTTTGTGACTATACTAGCAGGTCGATGCAATGGATGCCCATATTCCCAGGAGAATCGATAAAGGTAATGTAAGAATTTGCATTGAAGTAATCATTATCTTGTCCATTTTCTAAATTATAAGGGTGGGGCATGTATGACTGGATCCACGTGATTTTCAATAGGAGGTACTATTATCTCTTTGTGTTTCATTAATTTTTTACATGATTGCCCATTCTTTTCAAATTTTGAAAATGTTCATTGGCTCGTGAGATTAACACTATAATTTGGTTAAATATAAAATTTAATAAAAGTTAAAGTTTAGATAAGTTAGGTTAATTAGATTGGATTTTAATCTTTTTAGAGAATTTGGTTAATATATATTTTGAATCAATTGTTTTTTTTTTTTTTTGCAATTTTTGTCTTGACTATCTTTAATTAAATTAAATATAAAATTTAATAAAAAATAAAGTTTAGACCAATTAAATTAATTAATTTAAACTATCACAAAAAAGTAAACCATATAAATCAAATCAAATTTTTAACCATTCATCAATATTTACAAAAGTGCTTATATTTTGCCCAAAATGATGAACATTTGGTATTATATTATATGGCTTTAACTTGTGAATAGTTAAAGTTCTATTATGTTTTAATTTAATTATCACACAACATTCACAATTAACCTTGGTTCATCTTTCTTTTTGAGTATATAAATATCAGTGAATGTTGTATTTTTCAATCTTTATTATAGATTTTATAAAATTTAGCTTAATATTAAAAATATATTTTTATACTATTATTAATATTAATGTATTTTCAATTACACAAATACAAATATTAAAACTACAATAAACTTAAAATAAAGTTTATAGAACTATTATTTCTATTATTAATAAAATAAATTTAAAATAGTCTTAATAAAAGAAAGTTTAATATGCATGTAACAATGGTATAATTGGTTATGAGAATTTAGCTAATATGCACTACAACTCTTTTTGGAAAATTGTAATGCAATAGAATTGCAATGGAGTGCAATTGTTCAGGAATAGCTCACATAGTTCAGGAACGAGTTTGAAATCTAGGTTTTCAATTTTAGATTGAGGTGAAGTTTGAGAATTTAGCCAATGTACGCTCCAACTCTTCTTGCAAAATTCTAATGTAATAGAATTGAAATGCAATACACTTGTTAAATACTAACTAACATAGTGCACGAATCGGTTTCAAATTGAGGTTTTGAAAATTAAAGTTTAATTAAAATTAACCAAATTAGATTCAAATTTAGGTTTTGAGTTTTAAATTAAATTTTAATTAAAAATAACCAACTTACATACTTATATTAAAAAGCTAGAAGTAAACAACTCTTTGTGGTGAGTGATTGGAGATTTTTTATCAAAAAAATTGGTTTTTTTGAATATTACAATAATAATACATTAGTAATAAAATTAATAATTTTTATATTAAGAATACAAATATTAAAAAATAATTAATTAAAATAATAAGGATTAAGAATCTATATTTTTAAATAAAAATTAAAATATTAAAAGATAACTCGGCCATATAATATTAACTAATATATTAAATCACAATCAATAAATATAGTACAATAAACCTAATAAAATAAGCTTCATAAATATACTCTCTAAAATTAGGTTTATTATTAATATACTACTATCTATAAATACAAATACTACACATATATCGATATATAAAAAATTATACATAATTAGAAATGCTTCTAATATTAATAACAATTAAGCTATAATATTAACAGTATTAAAATTTAATTCATAAAATTTGTGTATTATCATTAAAATTCATAAATAATGTTCATAATAGTTACATTTTAGACATTAAAAATAATAATAATAAAATATAATATTGAAAATACAAATATTAACATTACTGTTATTAATAATAAGATTAATATATTCTTAATAATTTCATATAATAATTATTTATGTAATAATATTATTAAATGTAATAATTTAATATATTTTGTTAACTAGCTCAAATTGTTAATGTGACTAACATAATCATTAATGGTTAACTTTAATTAATTATAATTGATTATTTTCAATCCTATTAAACACTAACAATTATAGTAGGTCGTAACTAATCATTTATTAATGTTTTAAGCCACATGAAGTATTAATAGTTTGATTATTAACTAATATATAAAGCCATAATTTATGAATATCAATACTATTGATTATTTATTAATATTATAAGGCTAAATCCTCAATATAAGTAATATAATATATATATATATATATATATATATATATATATATATATATATTAATCAATATAATATATATTCATATTAATGTTAATATTAATATTAACATTGATATTAATGTGTGCCTCTTACTCTAATATACACGTTACAATTTAAATAGCCATGCCCATTAAAACATGTCTTACAATTTACACTAGGCCCATGAACTTTGGCAGTTGAACTTTTGAAGCCACAACTATAATACACCCTAAAATTTATTTAGGTTTAAATTTTAGCGTTAATATAATATGACATAGTTTTGATGATTATGGCATTTAATAAAACCTCGTGTGTGTGTATGTGTGTCTATATATATATATATATATATATATATATATATATATATATATATATATGTTATATATTATACATACGGAATTATTTTATAATAATATGACAATGAAGTTTTTAAGTTTTTAGTGTAATACAAGATTATCAAAAATCATGGTAAACCATAATGGTTTTGTATTAGTAAAAGGCCTACTATATTAGACTGTTTTCATTTCATAATATTTTTTATGTTTTCAAAGTTTTAATATGTAAGTGGGAAGGTTTTATGAAAAAAATAGGTTTCGTTTTAATATAATATGATATGTTTTATTATTAAATATACATTTAAGTTTGTTATTAAGTTTAAATTTTTAGGTTATTATTATTACTAGAAGGTTTTTTATGATTATTTTAATTTTAATATTAATATTAATAGTCAATCATGATCAAACCATGTTAAACCATAGCCAAACTATGTCTGAATATGTTTGACAATTAACACTCTTCAACTTTGGTAAAATATAATTGCATACTATTATTGATTGATATTAATAGTTCAACACACTCAACCACATTAGATAAATGTAGTCAAACCTTGATAGACAATGTTTAAATAATTGACCATGATCAAACTTGGTCAACCCTATGTTGACCATATTTAGCAATATTCAACTTGATGACATAGTCATACATAGTCAACGTTTCAAAGGTCAACATAAACAAGCATAGTCAACCATGTTCAACTGGAGTCAAACAGCCATTAACCATAGGAGAGAAATAGTTGGTGATGTTTAACAATTATCACACATTGTGAGCGATAGTCTAACCATGGTGATCACTGTGGTTTACTATGATTTGCCATTGTTATCTATGGTTACCATGGTCAACCATTGTAAACCTTTGTTTACTATACTTAGCATGGTTGATGATCCAGGTGGATACTAGTGGCCAACCACCTATTCCACTTGGACACCAACACTATGTCTTTAAGTTTTCTGGTTTTCTTAATTGTAGCACAATTTACTATTTTTGGCAGTTTTTCGGGTCTTGAACTTCCGGAGCCATTTTGAGGCCCTAAACGACGTTTTTGGGGAAAACATAAAGCCCAATTTCATCCCAATTACCTATTTTGATTTTCTTTTGGCCTCATCTTAAAGATCTTCAAAATGAGGTATTATGATGGCCAAACGGAGATCGTATGCCAAAGTTATGACCCCGGGAATTTGATGTACCAATTTACCCCAATGGATCCCATAGTTTTGGTACTTCATCTCCTAGGTTTAGGTTTTTGGATTTTAGGGTTTTCCATTGTTTCTCAATAATAAATAGGTCTTCAAGCCTCATTGTAACATAGTTCAGAGGCATGTAGCCGCCACATCTCTTCTTAGAGATAAGCTACCATTTCCCAAGCTAATTTATTTCCATTTTGTATGCAAGCATATTTCAATTATTTGATATTAATGACATGAAGTTTTATTTCTGCTTCAACCCTTTGTTTATGGTTATATTTGTATTCTGTTGCGTTCCTGCATAAGTCTGGATCATCATAACATGCACTAGGAGTAAAGGCACTCCACCCTAGGACCACTACATGAAGATGTCATAGTCTAAGATGCTGACTAGTTGTATTAAGGGATTCTTGCTTCGAAGTGCAATACTTGGAGTTTGTGTTGAATTTGGACATTTTGAGGAGAATTAAAGCTTGGATCCTATTTTAGAGAGCACAAAACCATGTCATGAGGAGTGCTTGAAATGTGGATCCTTAGCTTAAAGACCACGCCACTTTGGAGGTGGATTCCAATCATCACATGACACTTGTACATCTTCACTAAACTACCCTGATGTGGATATACCCTAATAAATTATATTAGGTTGTTGTGCACTTGATTCATTTTCTATTATTTGCCTAACTGCGCTATCTTATAAAAGGGGGAGAGTGTCCTCATTCTCACAAGTTAGTCACTAGATCATCCATATCTTCTTAATGTAATCATATTTTAGCCCTTTTTTGTAATCCAAGGGTTAAAGCTTAGGTGGATTATTGGGAACTAGGGTTTGTGTGAGATAAAATTAAGAGAAGTATCTCAACTCAAGCATTAACATGTTGCATGACCTAAGGCTTGTGAGATGAAACCTTAGAAAATAACTGGAGCACTTAATTTTAATGGAGCTTGTGCCATGCAAGTTTAGATAAATCTCGTTGAGGACTTTTTTATGAGAGAAAAGGTTCCAACTATGATATTGTTGGTTTGATTCTAGCTTGTAGTGGAACCTTTGATTCATATAGGAGAGCTTGGTGAGATGCCTTGATAGCCTACAATATTTTTGGCCAAAACTTGTAGATGGTAAATGCTCTAGCTTGGGTTTAGAAGGAGCTATATTATTTTTTCTAGGGCGCAGTAGAAAGAAATGTTGTATAACATATAATGTCTAAGGCATTGTATTTTATCTTGATTTATGTTGTAATATGAAATGTACCCTTGTTTTCTAAAATTACATGACGTATTTATAAGGATTTCACCTACATTTTGATTTATAATAGACAAATTAGGTATTTGAGTATTTAGAGTGATGTGAGCGAGGGGGAGCCAGTTGAATCCACCATATGAGCCTCCAAAATCAAACGGTATCTCAATATTCCTTGTATTAACCATGGTAAATCCATTAGCATGTTCAAAAACAGTTCTGCCAAGATCACATTCGTTCATTTGTAGCTTTAAACATTTGACATCCAACAAAATTATTTTGAACGATTTAAAGTCACACTCAATTATATCTTCCAAATCCCTGTATCAATTTTAGAGACTTTTGGATGTCTGTCACTTCTAGAGGAAATATTAATGACTTGAAATACTTTAAAAATCCTACTATTAGAAGTTTTCATCTTTCCATCCATCTTTTTGATGTGAAATTTGTGGCCATTACACTAGATAGCCTCGTAGTGTTTCAATTGTGTAATGCCACACACGTAAAAAATGCATTCTCAATTGATAATAATATTTATACCTAGAAATTATTGAAATTAAGAAAAATACATGGCATATAAATCAATATATTGTTAAAAGAAACTAAATAGTATTGTGGGATATGCTTACATGTTTATCTTTTAAACCATTTTATAAATCAATTTTCCTCTTTGTATTGTTGGTATCTCTCTGATGTTCAACTGTATTATTACATTTTGTGAATTATATTTTGAAACTTGTTTGTTTAAAAATGTTGAAACCTTTTAACAAACAGGTTAGAAAGTGACAAGAGTTTCTTCTTTAGCCTAGGCTTCTGTGTATCCTTTTTTCATCAACACTTTTTATTTTCTTTTCAATTCTAAAACGAGAGTTTTCCTTTTGTAATTTTCATTTATCTTTTCTAATTCTTATTTTGATAAAGGGTTTTTCTGATGCGGGAGCATTCAACTCAAAAGGAAATTATTGTAAATAATAGACATAGGGGTCATGCATTAGTTTCCTAAATTCCAAGTTACCTAGATATTCTCAAAATAAATAAAACTAGGAGAGCTTTTAGGCATAAAGGAGTGGATGTGGACCTTTAAGTGATAAGGATAGCTTTTCTATTTTAGAACAGGGAAAAAGATGAAAAGATGCTTTTGCCATATGTATGCATTGCATGAGCTTTAGTTGAGTGATTTTAGGATTTTTTTATCATGCTAAGTTTAATAAATTAGGGAGCCTCAAAGGCATGGAAGGCAAGGAGGTGTGTGTGTGGAGGAGTGAGAGTGAGCAAGGTTCTCCTTGGGAGCCTTCAGGCAGTTTGTAAAAGGGCCATGGATTTGCATATCTGGCCATGAATATAACTGTTGTGTATGCTTGTTTTATGTAAATATGAGTATGTTGAATTCAGTTATGGATGAACTTGATTGCGTTTAATGAATTCTGAGATGGTTCTGTACATGATGGCAGAAATCGATGTTGTATATGGTTCTTATTTGTTTTCTCAAGCGCACATGTTGTAGAATGATCATTGAAATAGTTTGCCTTCTGGCTTAAGGTCGTAGTTATGCGTGGTTTCCTTTGAAGATATGCCGCAGAGAGCGGACCTGTCCCCACTAAATTCTTGCGTTCCATTTCAGTGATGATTGAAAGCCGTCTGTTGTGTGCATGTACGCATCGATTGTGAATGACTGGAGGTGTAAACAGCAATCACAGGCCGTATGTATAATGATAATTGCTGATTGATGACAGGTTCAGTTAAATATGCATATATACACAGCGATTAAAGCGTTGCGCCCTACGAAGTTTAAGATAGAAGACTGCATCATATATATATATATATATATATATATATATGAGTCTGTCTATATATTGGCTTACTAAAGATA
Source organism: Pinus tabuliformis (assembly GCA_031772625.1). Classification (NCBI taxonomy): domain Eukaryota; kingdom Viridiplantae; phylum Streptophyta; class Pinopsida; order Pinales; family Pinaceae; genus Pinus; species Pinus tabuliformis. Next base: position 863,000,979 of record CM062810.1, on the reverse strand, counting down.
TAGCGGAGAAACGTAAGGGAAAAGCCATATGTCCATGTTGCATGCGTTGATAAATTACCAGTGAATGTCTATGTTGCATGTTGTTGCATACGTCCATGTTGCAGATGTTGTTTAAAGAGCTGCGCATTAATACAGTCGGTGACAATGCAGTAAAAGTTCGAACCTCAGGCGCAGTTACCTTTGAGAATTCGCCGCCAGTTTGTATTTGATATATACAAATTTATATGTTAATACCGCCCTGGAAGCGTAGATATATAGATATATTGTGTGTATGGCGGACAATTGAATATCGCTGTTAAGACTTCGGCAAAATCGCCACTGGTTGATATAAGCAGATAAAGATTAAAGGTAAGGGCGTAATCCAGCAAATATATATGAGATTGTTTATGGAAATGTCCGAAGAGTTCAAGATTCGAATGTTGGTATGGAAGGTTTTTTTTGTGGATTGAAATGATGGTATGGCGCATCTTTTGTTGAATTATGAATTGGGTCATGGTTTTTATAAATTTTCTTTAAATGTACACCCTGGAGTGTGTTGAGGTGCATGTTTTATGTGCACGGTTGTCGAGGATCCTGGTAGGAGTGGCCTGGGAGCGGCCTGGGCTGCATCAGGTGGTATCAGAGCTAGAATGCTCAACTAAAGATGTTTTTTTTTAGAATTGAAGTGTGATGAATGATTTTTAAATTTGATATGCAGACTACACAAGTGAACAGGATTGCAGAAGAGAAAAGAAGACAAGATCATGCAAGATCTTAGGAGGTGAGATTATTTTTCTGATTTGAAATTTGTAATTGAAGTTTATGGTTGCAGAGAAGTGGCAGTGAACCTGAAGAATCCAATAAGGAATTGGATAAAGAAGACAAATGAAGTGTTCTCAGGAGAGAGAAGGAGATTGCAGAAGCCTAGAGGGAGCAAAGGTGTTTCTCAGGAGAAGGTTCCAGACAAAGGACCGTGCTTACCAAAAGACTAAGTAAGGAGAACTTAGTGAGGTAATATTGCAGCCAGGAGGACTAGCTGTTGCAGAGGCTTGTTGGAAAAGAATATTCAACAGAGGTTGAATAAAGTTGCAGATGAGAGAAGCCTACAGGAGCAGTAGAGGATGCTCGAAAGGTTCCAGCAGAGGGCCAATGATTACCAAAAGACCAGATCCGGAGGGAAGGATTGGTGAGGTAAGTGGCAACAAGAGAGGTTGCTGTGGTAGAGGCTTCATGCAACTCATAGGTGAGGAACTCATGGCGAAGGAGAAGATGACTACTGATAGTCATAGCAGAGGTTCAGGAAAAAGCCACGGTAGAGGACATAAGAAAGAGGATGCCAAGGTAAATGGCAAGAATATAAGTCCAGAGGAAGTTGAAATTGAAGAATACATTTGTGAACCAGAACAAGGAGAATTTATGGGATATAGTGAAGATGAAGGCTTGAAGACTGAAACTTCAAGTAAGACCAAAGGGTCATATATTTTTAAATCTGACAATTTGTGGATGTTTGCAGGTGAACGACAATTGGCTGATATTGTCATGAAGAAGGAAAATGACCAGCAGAATCAAAATTATGATCTGGAAAAGCATAAGGTAGATAGGCCTTATATACAGCTAGAGAAGGTGATCATGGAGAATCAGAGAAGAGGTCTAGAGAAATGGCACAGAAATGAGATGACTGCAGGAGTTCGAGAAAGAGAGATTGCAGTAATGAAGGTACAATTACAGGTACTGGAAGAATGGCTACAAGAGCAGAAAAATCAAAATAGAAAATGGATCTTTCCATTGAAGGGAAAGAGAGTGATTTGGTGACAGTTGCAGAGGAGGCTGAGGCAAATTGTGATTGCCTTGTTGAAAAAGGGACTTAGAGTTCTTGCGCCAGAGTTGGAGTTTGAAATTCCCACATGTAGATATATTAAAAGAAAAATGTTGAAGGAAGCAGTCAAGACTGAAAAGTCTCATGATTTAAAGACTAATGAGTTGTGCATGTTTGCAGGTACAGAACAGGAAGATAAACAAGCTTTAGAGTTTGTGCAAGAAGAGTTGAACCTGAAGACTGTTCAGATCGGTAATGAGTTAGCAAGATCTCAGAAGCAGATGGAGAAGAAGGAGTCTAATCAGGATGTTGATGCAGAAAGAGAAGGACCAGCTGATGATTGCCCAAACAATAGTGGAGGTTTTACTAAGGAGGATGTACAACCTTGTGCAACTGTGACAGCACAAGAGGAAGCTCGTATGAATGCAGGTGATGATGATATGCTTCAGCAATGCTACAGAGAAATTGCATTGTTGGAATATTGGTTGTAGAATCCAAAGTATGACAAGGAGATTGCAGCAGATGAAAGAGTTCAGTACAGTGAACGAGAGCAGAAAGACATCCTGGAGATAGATGATAAGAAAGCGAGACTAGCTGACAATCTCATGGTGAATGCGAATCAGCATACTGATGTGCTGACAGAGAAGCTGGGAAGAAACTCAGAGCAGCATATTGAAGTGTTGCCAGAGAAAGCTCAGGAAAAAGTTTCAGATGAAATTTCAGATGAACTTGCAGGTGACAAGCAAACAAATGTTGCAGGGGGACAGGAAGTTTGGGAGGCAGCAACATTCATAGAAACAACTAGAGCAACATGTGGAGCGACACTAGCAGCAAAAGAGGCAGTGATGCCTTATATTTTTTATTCTAACAATTGTTTTGTGAGTACAGGTCTTACTGAAGAAGCTGGAGAAAATCTGCTAGACAAAGAGATAGAAATGATGAAGCGGATGATGGTGAAGGAATTCCGGAAGAGACCAGCAGCAGTGAAAGAAAAGAGAAGCAGCAAGAGGAAGACAGCAGAAGATTGCAAGAATACAGCTAGTGGAGCAAAGCAGCATAAAGTGTGGAGACTTGGAGAAGAACAACAGACAGAAGCAGCGGCAAATGGAAAGTTACAGTACAAGATATGGGATCCAGGCAAACATAGATCTGAACACATGATCAGGAGATCATGAAATTTTTCTACCTTGGGAGTATGATGCGGGAGCATTCAACTCAAAAGGAAATTATTGTAAATAATAGACATAGGGGTCATGCATTAGTTTCCTAAATTCCAAGTTACTTAGATATTCTCAAAATAAATAAAACTAGGAGAGCTTTTAGGCATAAAGGAGTGGATGTGGATCTTTAAGTGATAAGGATAGCTTTTCTATTTTAGAACAGGGAAAAAGATGAAAAGATGCGTTTGCCATATGTATGCATTGCATGAGCTTTAGTTGAGTGATTTTAGGATTTTTTTATCATGCTAAGTTTAATAAATTAGGGAGCCTCAAAGGCATGGAAGGCAAGGAGGTGTGTGTGTGGAGGAGTGAGAGTGAGCAAGGTTCTCCTTGGGAGCCTTCGGGCAGTTTGTAAAATGGCCATGGATTTGCATATCTCGCCATGAATATAACTGTTGTGTATGCTTGTTTTATGTAAATATGAGTATGTTGAATTCAGTTATGGATGAACTTGATTGCGTTTAATGAATTCTGAGATGGTTCTGTACATGATGGCAGAAATCGATGTTGTATATGGTTCTTATTTGTTTTCTCAAGCGCACATGCTGTAGAATGATCATTGAAATAGTTTGCCTTCTGACTTAAGGTCGTAGTTATGCGTGGTTTCCTTTGAAGATATGCCGCAGAGAGCGGACCTGTCCCCACTAAATTCTTGCGTTCCATTTCAGTGATGATTGAAAGCCGTCTATTGTGTGCACGTACGCATCGATTGTGAATGACTGGAGGTGTAAATAGCGATCACAGGCGGTATGTATAATGATAATTGCTGATTGATGACAGGTTCAGTTAAATATGCATATATACACAGCGATTAAAGCGTTGCGCCCTACGAAGTTTAAGATAGAATACTGCATCATATATATATATATCTGTCTATATATCTTACTAAAGATATAGCGGAGAAGCGTAAGGGAAAAGCCATATGTCCATGTTGCATGCGTTGATAAATTACCAGTGGAAAAGCCATATGTCCATGTTGCATGCGTTGATAAATTACCAGTGAATGTCTATGTTGCATGTTGTTGCATACGTCCATGTTGCAGATGTTGTTTAAAGAGTTGCGCATTAATACAGTCGGTGACAATGCAGTAAAAGTTCGAACCTCAGGCGCAGTTACCTTTGAGAATTCGCCGCCAGTTTGTATTTGATATATACAAATTTATATGTTAATACCGCCCTGGAAGCGTAGATATATAGATATATTGTGTGTATGGCGGCCAATTGAATATCGTTGTTAAGACTTCAGCAATATTGCCACTGGTTGATATAAGCAGATAAAGATTAAAGGTAAGGGTGCAATCCAACAAATATATATGAGATTGTTTATGGAAATGTCCGAAGAGTTCAAGATTCGAATGTTGGTATGGAAGGTTTTTTTTGTGGATTGAAGTGATGGTATGGCGCATCTTTTGTTGAATTATGAATTGGGTCATGGTTTTTATAAATTTTCTTTAAATGTACACCCTGGAGTGTGTTGAGGTGCATGTTTTATGTGCACGGTTGTCGAGGATCCTGGTAGGAGTGGCCTGGGAGCGGCCTGGGCTGCATCATTTTCTATGTTCTACTAGTTTTGTCTCATTGTTGTTGCTTGGTTTATTATGTTTTGAAGAGGGGTGTTATTTATTTTTTGTGAGGGTTTTAATGTCAGATTTGTAGGTTTTAATGGCTCCTTGAAGATTTTGGCTTTATAGATTAGGAATCCATAGCATGTATCATAGCTCTAAGGGTCTTATGAATCCATAAGATTTTGTGCATGGTTTTGTTTTGCATATTGAAGGTTGTTCATTGAAACTTAGGGATGTTTTGTATAGTGAGGGATTCTCATGTGTGTTTGTAATTATGCAAATTACCAATGCTTCGCCTTTGTAATTTTGTATGATGTGTTATCATCAATGATAAATATGATAAATATCAATGATAAATACTATATTATTTTGTATTTTGCTTGAGTTTTGTAAATATTGTGTATACGTTATGGTTTTTCCAGATGAACAATAGCTCATTCTATGCAACTGCATTAAATCATTTATAGGTTAATATAGAATTTTTAGTTTTTGTATTAAATATAATGCAGAATATATATATTGAATTGTAAGACAATATTTTTTTCTTATCACATAGATTGTCTTCTGTGACCATACTTGTAGGTCGATGGCGATGGGTGCCCATATTCCCAGGAGAATCGATAAAAGTAATGTAAGTACTTGCATTTAAGTAATTATTATCATGTCTATTTTCTAAATTATGAGGGTGAGGCATGGACATATGGATGACTGGATCCACGTGCATTTTCAATAGGAGCTACTATTCTCTCTTTGTGTTTCATTAATTTTTTACATGATTGCCCATTCTTTTCAGATTTTGACAATCTTCATCGGCTCATGAGGTTAACATTGTAATTTGGTTAAATATAAAATTTAATAAAAGTTAAAGTTTAGATAAGTTAAGTTAATTAGATTGGCTTTTAATCTTTTAAGCGAATTTGTTTAATATATATTTTGAATCAATTTATTTTTTTTTACAATTTTTTTTCTTATCTATCTTTCATTGAATTAAATATAAAACTTAATAAAAAATAAAGTTTAGCTCAATTAAATTAATTAATTTAAACTATCACAAAAAATAAAACCATATAAATGAAATCAATTTTTTAACCATTCATCAATATTTAAAAAAGTACTTATATTTTGCCCAAAATGATGAACATTTGTTATTTTATTATATGGCTTGAACTTGTGGATAATTAAAGTTCTATTATGTTTTAATTTAATTATCACACAACATTCACAATTAACCTCGGTTTTTTTTTTTTTTTTTTTTGAATATGTAAATATCAGTGAATGTTGTATTTTTCAATATTTATACAGATTTTGTAAATTTTAGTTTAATTAAACAAATACAAATATTAAAACTACAATAAAATTTAAATAAAGTTTATAAAACTATTATTTCTATTATTAATAAAATAAATTTAAAATAGTCTTAATAAAAGTAAGTTTAAAAGTAAGTTTAATATGGTTATGAAGACATGTAATAATGGTCTAATTTGTTACGAGAATTTAGCTAATGTAAGCTACAACAATTTTTGTAAATTGTAATGAAATAGAATTGCAATGGAGTGCAATTGTTCAAGAATAGCTCACATAGTGCAATTGTTCAAATTGAGGTTTTGAGTTTTAAATTAAAGTTTAATTAAAAATAAAGAAATCAGTTTCAAATTTAGGTTTTGAGTTTTAAATTAAATTGTAGTTAAAAATAACCAGCGTACATACTTATATTATAAAGTTGGAAGTAAACAACTCTTTGTTGTGAGTGATTGAAGATTTTTTATAAAAGAAGTTTGGTTTCTTTGAATATTACAATAATAATACATTAATAATAAAATTAAAATTTTTTATATTAAGAATACAAATATTAAAAAAACACTTAATTAAAATAATAAGGATTAAGAATCTATATTTTTAAATAGAAATTAAAATATTAAAAGGTAACTCAACCATATAATATTAACTAATATATTAAATCACAATCAATAAATATAATACAATAAACTTAATAAAATAAGCTTAATAAACATATTGTATAAAATTAGGTTTATTGTTAATATATTACTATCTATAAATAAAAATACTACACATATATTAATATATAAAAAATTATACATAATTAGAAATGCTTCTAATATTAATAAAAATTAAGCTATAATATTAACAGTATTAAAATTTAATTCATAAAATTTATGTATTATCGTTAATATTCATAAATAATGTCCAATATAATTACATTTTAGACATTAAAAATAATAATAATAAAATATAATATTGACAATACAAATATTAACATTAATGTTATTAATAATAAGGTTAATATTACCGAGAAAAAAAAATAATAAGGTTAATATTTTGTTAATAATTTGATATAATAATTATTTATGTAATAATTTAATATATTTGGTTAACTAACTCAAATTCTTAATGTGACTAACATAATCATTAATGGTTAACTTTAATTAATTATAATTGATTATTTTCAATCCTATTAAACACTAACAATTATAGTAGGCTGTAACTAATCATTTATTACTCTTACTCTAAAATATACATTACAATTTAAATAGCCATGCCCATTAAAAGATGTCTTACAATTTACACTACGCCCATGAACTTTGGTGGTTGAACTTTTGAAGCCATAGCTATAACACACCCTAAAAGTTATTTAGGTTTAAATTTTAGTGTGAATATGTCTTTATATTTATATATATATATATAGAGAGAGAGAGAGAGAACTTTTGCAACCATAGTTGTAACCCACGCTAAAATAGTTACTATGTACATATATTGTGGATATATTATAGAACGATTGTTGGAGCTTTCAAGGCATAATTGTAACACTTAACTTTTCATTTGATGACATGTTTTAAGTGACAAGTTTTAACTTTTAAATATAAAACTACACGTTTTAATATAATATAATATGACACATTGTATATATTATACATATATATTTATTTTATAATAATGGTTATATATTATACATATGAAATGATTTTATAATAATATGACAATGAAGGTTTTAATTTTTTAGTGTAATATGAGATTATCAAATAATGTAAATCATGGTAAACCATAATGGCTTTGTATTTAGTAAAAGGCCTACGATATTAGACTGTTTCAATTTCATGATATTTTTTATGTTTTCCAAGTTTTAATATATAAGTGGGTAGGTTTTATAAAAAAATTAGGTTTGGTTTTAATATAATATAATATGTTTTATTATTAAATGTAGACTTAAGTTTGTTATTATGTTTAAGCTTTTAGGTTATTATTATTACTAATTTTAGGTTTTTCATGATTATTTTAATATTAATATTAATATTAATAATCAATCATGATCAAACCATGTCCAACCATTGCCAAACTATGTCTAAATATGTTTGACAATCAACACTCTTCAACTTTGGTAAAATATAATTGCATAATATTATTGGTTAATATTAATAGTTCAACACAATCAACCACATTAGATAAATGGAGTCAAACCTTGATAGGCAATGTTTAAATAACTGATCATGATCAAACTTGGTAAACGCTATGTTGACTATATTTAGCAATGTTCAAATTGATGACATAGTCAAACATACTCAACCTTTCAAAGGTCAACATAAACAAGCATAGTCAACCATGTTCAACTGGAGCCAAACAATTATTAACCATAGTAAAAAAAATAGTTGGTGATGTTTAACAATAATCACACATTGTCAGCGATAGTCTAACGATGGTGATCACTGTGGTTTACTATGACTGACCATAGTTATCTATGGTTACCATGGTCAACCATTATCCACCATAGTTTACTGTATTTAGCATGGTTGATGATCTAGGTGGATATTAGTGGCCACCGACCTATTCCACTTGGAAACCAACACTGTCTCTGTTAGTTTTTTGGTTTCCCTAATTGTAGCACAATTTACTATTTCTGGCAGTTTTTCGGGTTGTGAACTTGTGGAGTTGTTTTGAGGCCCTAAATGATGCTTTTGGGGAAAACACAAAGGCCAATTTGGTCCCACGAAGGCTTACTAATTTTCTTCTGTCCTCATCTTAAAGATATTCGAAATGAAGTATTATGATGACCAAACAAAGATCGTATGCCAAAGTTACAACCCTGAGAACATGATGTACCAATTTACCCCATAGTTTTGGCGCTTCATCCCCTGGGGTTAGGTTGTTGTATTTTTAGGGTTTTCCATTGTTTCTTAATAATAAATAGGTCTTCCAGCCTCATTGTAACATAGTTCAGAGGCATGTAGCTGCCACATCGCTTCGTAGAGATAAGCTACCATTGCTCGAGCTAGTTTATTTCCATTTTGTGTGCAAGCATATTTCAATTCTTTGATATTAATGACATGAATTTTTACTTCTGCTCCAACCCTCTGTTTATGTTTAGATTTTTATTCTGTTGCATTCCTACATAAGTCCAGATCATCGTAACATGCACTAGGAGTAAAGGCACTCCTCCCTAGGAGCACTACAAGAAGATGTCATAGTCTAAGACGCTAACTAGTTGTATTGAGGGATTCTTGCTTCGAGAGTGCAATACTTGGAATTTGTTTTGAATTAGGACATGTTGAGGAGAACTAAAACTTGGATACTCTTTTAGAGAGCACAAAACCATGTCACGATGATTGCTTGAAATGCGGATCTTAGCTTAAAGACCATTCCACTTTGGAGGTGGCTTCCAATAACCACATGACACTTGTACATCTCCACTAAACTACCATGATGTGGATATACCCTAATAACTTATATTAGGTTGTTGTGCACTTGATCCTTTTAACTGCCCTATCTTATAAAAGGGGGAGAGTGTCCTCATTCTCACAACTTAGTCACTAGGTCATCCATTTCTTCTTGATATAATCATATTGTAGCCCTTTTTTTTGTAATGCAAGGGTTAAAACTTGGGTGGATTATTGGGAACTAGGGTTTGTGTGAGATAAAGGTAAGAGAAGTATCTCAACACAAGCATTAACATGTTGCATGACCTAAGGCTTGTGAGATGAAACCTTAGAAAATAACTGGAGCACATAATACTAATGGGGCTTATTTCATGCAAGTTTAGATAAATCTCGTCGAGGACTTTTTTTATGAGAGAAAAGATTCCAACTGTGATATTGTTGGTTTGTTTCTAGCTTTTAGTTGAACTTATGATGCATATAGGAGAGTTTGATGAAATTCCTTGATAGCCTACAATATTATTGGCCAAAAATGGTAGATGGTAAATGCTCTAGCTAGGGTTTGGAAGGAGCTATATTGTTTTTGTTAGGGCTCACTAGAAAGAAATGTTGTATACCATAGAATGTCTAAGGAATTGTATTTTATCATGATTTATGTTGTAATATAAACTGTACCCTTGTTTTCTAAAATTTTGTGACCTATTTCTAAGGATTTCACCTACATTTTGTTTTCTAATAGACAAATTAGGTATTTGGGAATAGTGATGCGAGTCGGTTGAAGCCACTATATGAGCCTCCAAAATCACATGGAATCTCAATATTCCTTGTATCAACCATGGTAAATCCATTAGCACGTTCAACAATAGTTCTACCAAGATCACATTCATACATTTGTAGCTTTTACCATTTGACATCAAACAAAATTGTTTTGAAGGATTTAAAGTCGCACTCAATTATATCTTCCAAATGCCTGTATCGATTTTTAGAGACTTTTGGATGTCTGAATCCATAACATGTATTGTAGCTTTAATAGTGTTATGAATCCATAAGATTTTGTGCATGGTTTTGTTTTTCATATTGAAGGTTGTTCATTGCAACCTAGGGATGTTTTACATAGTGAGGGATTCCCATGTGTCTTTTTAATTGTGCAGATTGCCAATGGTTGGCCTTTGTAATTGTGCACGATGTGTTATCATTAATGATAAATATCAGTGATAAATACTGTATTATTTTGTATTTTACTAGAACTTTACAAATTGGGTATACGTTACAGTTTTACTAGATGAACAACTCATTCTATGCAACTGCATTAAATCATTTATAGGTTGCTATAGATTTTTTCAGTTTTTGTATTAAATATAATGCATAATATATATATTGATTTGTGAGAAAATCTTTTTTTCTTATCACATAGATTGTATTTTGTGACTATACCTGTAGGTCGATGGCCATGGATGCCCATATTCCTAGAAGAATCGATAAAGGTAATGTAAGCATTTGCATTGAAGTAATTATTATCTTGCCCATTTTCTAAATTATGAGGGTGGGACATGGACATATGGATGATTGGATCCACGTGCATTTTCAATAGGAGCTACTATTCTCTCTTTGTGTTTCATTAATTTTTTACATGATTACCCATTCTCTTCATTGAGATTAACACTGTAATTTGGTTAAATATAAAATTTAATAAAAGTTAAAGTTTAGATAATCTAAGTTAAGTAGATTGGATTTTAATATTTTAAGAGAATTTGGCTGATATATATTTTGAATCAATTTTTTGTTTTACAATTTTTTTTCTCCTCTAACTTTAATTAAATGAAATATAAAATTTAATAAAAATTAAAGTTTAGACAATTAATTTAAACTATCACAAAAAATAAACCATATAAATGAAATCAAATTTTTAACCATTCATCAATATTTACAAAAGTACTTATAGTTTCCCATGATGAACATTTGTTCTTATATTATATGGCTTGAACTTGTCAATAATTAAAGTTCTATTATGTTTTAATTTAATTATCACACAACAATCACAATTACCCTTGGTTCATCTTTTTTTTTTTGAATGTATAAATAAATATCAATGAATGTTGTATTTCTCAAAGTTTATATAGATTTTATAAAATTTAATTTAATATTAAAAATATATATTTTATACTATTATTAATATTAATGTATTTTTAATTACACAAATACAAGTATTAAAACTACAATAAAGTTTAAATAAAGTTTATAAAACTACTATTTCTATTATTAATAAAGTAAATTTAAAATAGTCTTAATAAAAGAAAGTTTAATATTATTAACAATGGTCTAGTTTGTTATCAGAATTTAGCTAATGTACACTACAACTCTTTTTACAAAATTGTGATGGAATAGAACTGCAATGCAGTACAATTGTTAAAGAATAGCTCACATAGTGCATGAACGAGTTTCAAATCTAGGTTTTGAGTTTTAGATTGGGGTGAAGTTTCCTCTGAGAATTTAGCCAATGTACACTACAACTCTTCTTGTGAAATTGTAATGTAATAGAATTGCAATGCAATACACTTGTTAAAGAATAACTAACGTAGTGCACGAATCCGTTTCAAATTGAGGTTTTGAGTTTCAAATTAAGGTTTAATTAAAAATAGCCAAACGAGTTTCATATTTAGGTTTTGATTTTTAAATTAGGTTTTAATTAAAAATAACCAGCATACATACTTATATCATAAAACTGGAAGTAAACAGCTTTTGTTTTGTGAGTAATTCAAGATTTTTTATAAAGAAGGTTTTCTTTGAATATTACAATATAATAAAATTAATCATTTTTATAATAAAAATACAAATATTAAAAAAATAATTAACTAAATAATAAGGATTAAGAATCTATATTTTTAAATAAAAATTAACATATCAAAGCATAACTCAACCATATAATATTAACTAATATATTGAATCACAATCAATAAATATAGTACAATAAAATTAATAAAATAAGCTTAATAAATATACTCTATAAAAATAGGTACATTATTAATATATTATTATCTATAAATACAAATATTAAACATATATTAATATATAAAAAATTATACATAATTAGAAATGCTTCTAATATTAATAACAATTAATCTATAATATTAACATTAATAAAATTGATGTATTATCATTAATATTAATAAATAATGTTCATAATAGTTACATTTTAGACTTTAAAAATAGTAATAATGAAATATAATATTGACAATACAAATATTAACATTAATGTTATTAATAATAAGGTTAATATATTGTTAATAATTTCATATAATAATTATTTATGTAATAATGTTATTAAATGTAATAATTTAATATATTTTGTTAACTAGTTCAAATTGTTAATGTGACTAACATAATCATTAATGGTTAACTTTAATTTATTATAATTGATCATTTTCAATCTTATTAAACACTAAAAATTATAGTAGGTCGAAATTAATCATTTATTAATGTTTTAAGCCACATGAACTATTAATAGTTTGATTATTAACTAATATCTAAAACCATAATTTGTGAATATCAATACTATTGATTATTTATTAATATTATTACGTTAAAGCCTTAATGTAAGTAATCTAAATAACATGTATATTTTTATAAAAAACAATATAATATATATTAATATTAATGTTAATGTTAATATATTAATACTAGTATAATATATATTAATATTATTGTTAATATATGAATATTAGTATAATCATTAATTGTTAATATTACTATTAACATTGATATTAATGTGTGCTTCTTATTCTAAAATATGTGTTACAATTTAAATAGCCATGCCCATTAAAACATGTTTCTTACAATTTACACTACGCCCATGAACTTTGGCGGTTGAACTTTTGAACCCATAGCTATACCACACCCTAAAAATTATTTAGGTTTAAATTTTAGTGTTAATATAATATGACATAGTTTTGATGTTTATGTCATCTAATAAAACCTCCTGCCTATATATATATATATATATATATATATATATATATATATATATAGCAACCATAGTTGTAACCCACCCTAAAATGGTTACTATGTACATATATTGTAGATATATTCTAGAACGGTTGTTGGACTTTTGGATGCATAAATGTAACACTTAACTTTTCATTTGATGACATGTTTTAAATGACAAGTTTTAACTTTTAAATATAAAATTACACGTTTTAATATAATATAATATGACAATTTGTATATATTATAAATATATATATATATTTTATCATAATCATTATATATTATACATATGAAATGATTTTATAATAATATGACAATGAAGGTTTTATTTTTTTAGGGAAATATGAGATTATAAAATAATGTAAATCATGGTAAACCGTAATGGTTTTGTATTTAGTACAAGGTATACTATATTAGATTGTTTTAATTTCATGATATTTTTTATGTTTTCAAAGTTTCAATATGTAAAGGGGTAGGTTTTACAAAAAAATTAGGTTTCGTTTTAATATAATATAATATGTTTTATTATTAAACTTAGGTTTAAGTTTGTTATTAAGTTTAATTTTTTAGGTCATTATTATTACTAGGTTTAGGTTTTTCATGATTATTTTAATTTTAATATTAATATTAATAGTCAATCATTATTAAACCATGTTCCATCATTGCCAAACTATGTTTGAATATGTTTGACAATCAACACTCTTCAACTTTGGTAAAATATAATTGCATATTATTATTGATTAATATTAATAGTTGAACACAGTCAACCACATTAGATAAATGTAGTCAAACCTTGATAGACAATGTTTAAATAATTGACTATGATCAAAATTGGTCAACCCTATGTTTACCATATTTAGCAAAATTCAACTTCATGACATAGTCAAACATAGTCAACCTTTCAAAGGTCAACATAAGCAACCATAGTCAACCATGTTCAACTGCAGTCAAACAATAATTAACCATAGTAAAAAAATTGTTGGCTATGTTTAACAATAATCACACATTGTCATTCGTAGTATAACCATGGTGATCATTGTGGTTTACTATGATTGACCATAGTTATCTATGGTGACCATGGTCAACCATTGTCAACCATAGTTTACTGTATTTAGCATGGTTGATGATTGAGGTGGATATTAGTGGCCACCCACCTATTCCACTTGGACCCCAACACTGTCTCTTTCAGTTTTTTGTTTTCCTTATTCTAGCACAATTTACTATTTTTGGTAGTTTTTTCGGTTCCTAACATTCAGGAGTAGTTTTGAGGCCCTAAATCACATTTTTTGGGAAAACGGATAGGCCAATCTCATTTCATATAGATTTACCAATTCACTTTTGGCCTCATCTTAAAGATCTTCGAAATGAGGTATTATGATAGCCAAACGGAGATCGTATTCGAAAGTTATGACCCCAGGAAGTTGATCTACCAATTTACCACAATGGGGCCCATAGTTTTCGTGCTTCATCTCCTAGGGTTAGGTTTTTGGATGTTTAGGGTTTTCCATTGTTTCTCAATAATAAATAGGTCTTCGAGCCTCATTGTAGCACGGTTCAGAGGCATGTATTTGCCACATCTCTTCTTATAGATAAGTTACCATTGCTCGAGCTAGTTTATTTCCATTTTGTATGCAAGAATACTTCAATTCTTTGATATTAATGACATGATGTTTTATTTCTTCTTCAAATCTGTGTTTATGTTTAGATTTGTATTCTGTTTTATTCCTACATATGTTCAGATTATCGTAACATGCACTAGGAGTAAAGGCACTCCTCCCTAGGATCACTACAAGAAGATCTCATTGTCTAAGATGCTCACTAGTTGTATTAAGAGATTCTTACTTTGAGAGTGCAATACTTGGAGTTTGTTTTGAATTAGGATATATTGAGGAGAATTAAAGCTTGGACACTCTTTTAGAGAGCAAAAAACCATGTCACGAGGAGTGCCTGAAATGTGGATCCTTAGCTTAAAGACCACGCCACTTTGGAGGTGGCTTCCAATCACCACGTGACACTTGTACATCTTGACTAAACTACCTTGATGTGGATATACCCTAATAACTTATATTAGGTTTTTGTCCACTTGATCCATTTTCTATTATTTGCTTGATTGACCTATCTTACAAAAGGGGGAGAATTTCCTCATTCTCACAACTTAGTCACTAGATCATCCATATCTTCTTCATGTAATCATATTGTAGCTATAACAAATTCCATGTAAAAATATATAAATACCACGGATGATGGGACACATATACCAAGGTGAATGGTGGGAAAGACATCCTAGGGGGTGTTCATTTGGTTGTTTATGGCTAAGGAAATTGGCAAAGGCATTGGCCAAGGAATTAAAGAGGAAAAAAAGTATTTTGGCACATTTATTTATGAAAATAATGGAAATTAGGAGAAAAGGAAGGTGAAAGGTCACATTTTTCATGTGAGGAGGAAATTGAAGGAAAATAATGGAAAATGAAGAAATAGAGGCCTCATTAATAAAAAAGGCTTATGAGGATTAGTGGGAAAGACTTGGTCAGTTCAGTTTTGGAGCTCTCTCATTATTCTCTCTCTCTCTCATACTCTTGGATACTTATAGTTTTCCTAGAGCACTCTTGGAAGGTGTGGGATACTTGGATTCTTGGAGAAAGAAGGCAATGGAAGAGCATGAAAGCGCAATAAGGCATTGGCTTCAACAACTACATCAGATTTTCTTGCAAGTACCGAGTTGCATGTATGATTTGTTCACTAGTTTTGGAATGCATGGCACATGCATGTGGTTTCTTGGTTATGATTTGTCATTGGCATGGAGGATTGCCTGGATCGATAGTGGATTGCCTAGCCTTGCCATTTCCTAGATAGCCATGGTGATTGTGGGTTTACTTTCATTGATTTGGTTTGGTTGGTTCTCATTTTTCCATAGCTTGGGTTGAATTACTAGTCCTAGAAGCCCTAGTTGAACAAACACTCTGGAAGCCCTATAACATCTTGCGTTGAGTTACTAGTCCTGGAAGCCCTAGTTGGACAAACACTCTGGAAGCCCTTGGCGGCTTAAGTTACTAGTCCTAGAAGCCTTGGTTGGACAAACGTTCTGGAAGCCCTATATAAGCTATGGGTTGAGTTACTAGTTTTGGAAGCCTTTGTGGAAAAATGCTCTGGAAGCCCTAGAAGGCTTGGATGGAGACCAATCTGATGATGGTTTTTCGTGATGTTCGACTGTGTGGTGGAATCATTGTTTGATGGGTTAAGGTGGGTGGCCTCTGGAAGCCTTGGATGAGTTTTGATTGATGTGTTCTATGAGATCCCACATTCATGCTTGGAATATGGCACGGGGGTGATTGGCTGAAGAGAGACTTGGGTCAACCAATCTATGGCCAGGTGGAACATGGTATTCTCATTTCCGGTTGGTTCATTGCATTTATTAATGAAAAAAAAATCCATTCCCTTGATTTTCATGTGCAAATGTACTGACGTATATATGGATTTTGATGGTTGATATGTTTATTGTATTTCTAGTCCTATTATGTTTTTTTATATGAAAATTTACCTCGGAGGTTGTTCAGAGTGGTATCAGAGCATGGTTCAAACATTTGGACTAGATGGGCTCTATCATAGGTGAAATGAAAAACAAAGGTGAAATTTTAGATGTTTCCGTCATATCTGTTATAAATTTTCTTCTGTGGCATTTTGGAAGTTGAAAATTTGTTCATATTGAATGTAAATCACATAGATAGAGTGGTAAAAAGTTCATATATTGGTTCACAACACTTTAGGAATTATGATCTTAGGAAGATGACCTTCCTCAATGCACCTTTAAACAGGTCATGTTTGAATTTCTGCAATAACTTATCTTTGTAAGCTTTCAGAAGATGAAAAATCGTCCACATTGAGAGAAAATACCAATGATTATGTGGTAGAATTTTCAGATATTGGGTCGCAATATCTTAGGAGATATGAGCAGAGGGAGTCGAGCCTTCTAAATGCTCCTAAAATCAAGCCTCAAACAGGTCACACTAACATTGTTGTTATAACTTTTATTCAGAGCACTCTCAAGAGATGAAATTTTGTCTACAATGAGGGGTGATCCCATTGATATTGTGATAAACATTTTAGACATTTATTTGCTATATTGTAGGAGATATGACCAATGGAAGTCGAGCTATCTGGATACTCCTAGAGTTATGCACCAAATATGACTGTGTTTGTATTTTTTTATAACTTTTCATATATGAAATCTCAGAAGTTGAAACTTGAACCAAAGTGAGGGAAAATGCAGTTTCTAGAACTTGTACTACGATTATTTAGGATATATGAATTGAATTATTCACTATATTAGTTTCCATGCAAAATGTTTGATGAAATGCTTAAATGGCTCAATGGCTAATTGCATACAAAGTGTCTGATAAAATCCCCCAATGAGTATGTTGTTTGTGGTTAGGGATAGTATTGATGTGTAATAATATTGTTGTAGTTTATATATGCTTACTTGTATGAAAATAGTTTGTTATATTATTTTTCATGTAAAGTGTTTCAAGAAATGATTATATGCAAATGTAATAGTATAGTAGTTGTTTGAAGAAAATGTAAAAGTATGGTAATTATTTGAAGAAAATGTTATTTTTTTGGATGGGATAGTATTGTAGTATGATAATATGGATGTAGCTAATTTATCCCTATTTTCATTCAAAGAATTTGAAGAGTCACATGTATGGAATTTGAAAGGTTGCACGCAAGGAATTTGAAACGCTGCATGTAAGGAAATGGAAAAGTGGCATGTTTTTTGTTATTATGTTACAAGTGGAATAAGTGCAATGTTATTGACTTAATCTCATACAAATTTATGAGAAATAAAAATTGATTTATTTTCAAGTGTGGTTAAATTTAGTATAGCCTTGGAGATCCCATTTCCATGATTGGGCATTGGAGATCACGCCATTATAGTGGCTTCCTCCTTCTGCTTTTGTGTGGACTAGGGATAGTAAGCGGGTATGCTTATAGATTGTTACTATTGGTGAATGCTGAGTTCAAATTAATAGACACAATGTCTTCATTTTTAGAACATGTGACTGAAAATGTATGAATTATATGTCGCTTACATGTTTATTTCATGATACCTACTTACATCCTTGTATGTTAGGTTACATTTTTGAATACTTTGATTACATGTATCAATCTTGTAGGTTGATTACAACAATTGATCGCTTATGCTCGATTACATGTGTTTATGCATAGGTGTAGTTGATTTGTCATTGCTTATGCATATTGTTGGTTGCATGTGGCAATGTGTACAATGGAATAATGGTTGTTGTTATGCATGTATGGTCGTGGCTATGATTATGCATGTATAGTAGGTCAAACATGTCTTGCGAAGTCATTTTATGCAATTTAGGTCATCATGGTGCTATTGCATGTTATGATGCTAATGTCTTGGCTGAGATAGAGTAGGAGATGTAGATCATTATATTGAGGTTGCAGTATTAGACTTTGAGATAAGAGCAGATCGTCATACAGGTAGTGTATGTTTGGCATGCAGGTATGTAAGTTAAGGATTTTATATGCATTAGGTTTATATACATTAGGTTTATGTACGTGTCTTTTGATGTTCTGGTTACATTCATGTTATATGTTAGATGATTAGTGTGGTTATATGCACATGTGTCAGATAGTCAAGAATGATAGTAACCTGTAGTTATATGCATTTCTATTGTTGTTTTATATTAGATACCCTGATGATTATGTTGTATGTTGTTGATTAGTATGATATATATCTTATTGTTGTTATATGCTATTAACTTGATGATTAGAGTTGATTCATTGAGATCTTGATGCCGTAATTTGGATTGATCATATGTGTGATGGTTATGTTCATTGCATTGAAGATCTTGATGTTATATGTATTGTGTTAACCTGGTTTGACCTATGGAGATGGTTATGGTTGAGATACTGAGGTATGAGATGACATATTTGTGATGTGGTGTCGTACTAATTTAGACTGATCATACATATGTGATTATTATGCATGAACAACAGATGCTTATGATCTTGTAATATGAACATGTTAGTTACTTACTGTTATGGATATCATGATTTATGTTGACATGTTGTAAAGTTATATCTCTCTAACTAGATTGATTATGCAGACAAGATAGCCTTCCCTCAGATACACTAAGGTATGAGTTTGCTTATGTATCATACTTGGTGTTTCATAGTTGATTATGTTGTCTATTTTATATTTGAGTGTTTGGTGCCTATTATTTCATCTAACTGATTTATTTAATTTGGTATGTTTGCAAGTGGTTGAATGATTGATGAATTGCTTAATATGAGTATGTGTTCAAGTGACTTGTTTTAAGATGATTGTACTAACATGTATGTGTTGATACAATTGATATGTACTTGAATGTAGTTGATAGTTGTAGCATTATGTCTAATGACTATGCATTATGACATGATTGTTTGTAAAATTTTATTTCAAATTGATAAATATGATTGTCTTGATATTTGGAACATGTGGTTGACATGTGAAAGCATGATGTAGGGAGTTGCATGGCAAGAGAGGTTGCCATGAAATATTGAAGAAGGATTGGGTTGAGATTTCCCTGGGAACCATGGGGATTGAGTGCGGTGTTTCTCGTTAGTCTTGTGCTTTTTGTCTTTTATGAATTGTTGAGCTTGAGTTGCAGCTTTGTTTATGTCTAGTGTATGGCTGTACCACTTTGTTTGTGGAGTCATGTTGTTATTGGTTTTAATGGTCTTCTTCTTATTATTTTATTGTCTTTCCTTTTATGTTTTGAGTCGGGGAATTGGTTGGGAAAGAGAAAAGTTGATGGAAATTGGGAGAGATGTGTGGTATCCAACCGATTCTATAAGACCTAGATGAAGCTCTATGCATGAGTGAGTGCAGCGGAAGGTAAGACTATGATAGTTGGTTGGACTGGTTGAGTCCATTGTGGTAAATGGACAATAGCAGTGCCGACACAAGAAATGTAACTAGGAAAGGTAAAATAAATGGATTTGGGGCATCATATGCCTTGGCTATTTTGGGAACTATTATTCTCAATGTTGCACATGTGTTTCATGAATAAAGGAATTTCTCTTAACCTAGACCTTATGTTATCTGGTAATTATTTTGTGATCATGATTATGTTGAAGTTTATATATGTATACATGTATGTGTGTCGTTGTTTGACAGGAACATGATTGTTTTGTGCTAATGTTTATATATGCATGTATGTATCCATGTATCTATGCTACTATCTCACAAGGTTGTTAGGGATCATTCTTATGGAGGAATGATTTCTTATGGGAGAGAACGACATGAAAAGGTTCCTGGTCCTATGAGGAATCAATTGGGAAGAGTATTCATGACAAATATACGAGTTCAATATCATGTGGATATGAATTGAAATTGTATAGTGTATTATTCCTATGTTTATGTTATGATAGGTAATGTTGAAGGTTACATTAGCAAAGTGAAAGCAGTGTGGTTTGCGACATGCTAGGGTAAGCATGGATAAGACATGGGAAGCAAGGTTTCTTGGCAAGGACAGTATGGTTTTGGATGTGTGGTACTACTATTATGAATATGTTGTATATGTTTTATATATTTCATATATGATGTGTGCACATGCGGTGTTGTGTATACATATTATGTGTATATGTTGTCTATTCAATTTTATGTATAGGATGGTACAAATAGGGTTGTGTGAATATGTCATATGCGGTGTTGTATACTTATTGTATTGTCTTCATGATGTATATGCAGTTTCTGTGCATATGGTACTTTATGCATGTTGGATATGCAGTGTTGTGTACGGATGATGCTATGTACATGTTGGATATGCAGTGCTGTGTATGGATGGTGCTATGTACATCTTGGATATGGAGTGCTATGTACACTTGGTGTTGCGCACATGTTGTACATATGGTGTTGTGTGCATGATTGTACAAGTGGTGCTATGAGCATGTGGTGCCGTGTATATGTTGTACATAGGGTGCTATGAGCATGTCGTGCATGTGATGCTATGTACATATGGTGTCACGTACACATCATGCATGTGGTATTTTGTACATGTGGTATTCTGTACACATTGTACAATGGTGTAGTGTACATGTGGCATTGTGTACACATTGTGCAGGTTGCGCCATGTACATGTGATGTGTTGAACATGTTGTATAGGTGGTGTAGTGTATAGGTGGTATTGTGTACATGTTGTACATATGGTATTGGTGTATGTATGGTATTGTGTGCATGTCGTCGATGTTGTGTTATAGGCATGCAGTATTATGTATGTGAATTATGTAGTCATGGTATTGTGGTGTGCGTACTTGTTGTGTTGTACTCTATGTAGGTACATGCATTAGGTGGTATTTCACATCGGGTATAGATGGATGCATTGTATTGTATACATTGGGTGTGGGTGTATGTGTTGTATGTCAAGTGTAGGTGCATGTATTACATGGTGTGGTATGATGTTTGGTTATATGTGTGTGATGCACACTATGTGTCTATGAACATGGTTGAGGAGAAGGCACTGGGTGTTTTTAAGTGTAGCAATAGATCTAGAGTGCGTATGGAAAAAATACAAAGGGAGAAGCTAAGGATTGACGAAAGGATAAATATCATCATTTTATTTCAATTTTACTATGCATGTGATTTATGACTATGGTATATGATGATTGTATGTGATCTATGATTCTGGTTTATGATGGTTACATGTGATTTATGATTTTGATCTATGATGGTTGTGTTTTCAGCTAACCTGATGTGATATTTTTATACATGTTTATTTGGTCAAAGATGATAGTAATTTCTTGTGATAGGAAGTGAACATGATTCCAAGTGTACCTTATTGACGAACTAACAATGAGGTATGATTTGAAGTTATTTCAATTTATTTTGAATCTAATGGAAGTTATGTTATTGGTACAAGAAGAATGAACATGCCCAATTGGGTGGTTGAAATCGACTACAAGAATTGGCAGTAACAACAAAGAAATTGGAACATGCAGTAACATGCTGGTAAAGTATTCAGGAGAAGGGCCATTGCGGGACACTGGTACCCAATAATGTCCATTGATTTCCATGAGAACGCTATGACCGGTATGATGTGTTTAGGCAGGTATATGCCTTGATTTGTGTATCTTTCGATGCCAGGAAGCCTTGCCAAGGGAGGGACTGCCTAGGATGAGGGTGGTAGTGGAACTTGGAAGGTGAGTGACTACACAAAAGGGGTGACCGGATTCCCAGGGGACTGTGTAGTAGAGAAGGGAAGGTTACTAATGGATTTGTTTTGGTCATTAATATTTCCAGATGTATTCAGATGCACATTGGGAGTGCCCCCTAGAACAATGAGCCAGTAACTGTTTGGTGGACATTAGATGTAGATTTGACTGTGCAATGGATTCTGGACTTCCTGCAAAGGAGGTGAATCCTGGTATTACTTGAGGGCGGAGGTGCGAACCTCTGGATTCCCTTGTTGCAGATATGGGCATCATATCCTTTATTTGTTGGTTAAGAAAATGTGTATATCATTATAAATACCATAATGAGTTGTGTTATAAAGCTCCAGTATGTGGTATGACTTTTATCTCGTTATGTTGTCATGATGTTTTGCTTTTGAGCAAGTATTTCATTGTAAATACTACAATGAGCTGTGTTATAAATCTCCATGGGTAGTATGTTTTATTTTCAATAATCATTTTGGTTATAGGTGTTATTGAACACTTAGGACGGTGTTCCCCCAAGGGGGAGGGTTATGTAACATCCCTTGTGAAAATTCCATGTAAAAATATATAAATACCACAGATGATGGGACATGTATTCCAAGCTGAATGGTGGGAAAGAAATCCTAAGGAGTGTTCATTTGGTTGTTTATGGCTAAGGAAATTGGCAAAGGGAATGGCTAAGGCATTAAAGAGGAAAAAAGGTATTTTGGCACATTTATTTATGAAAATAATGGAAATTAGGAGAAAAGGAAGGTGAAAGTTCACACTTTGCACGTGAGGAGGAAATTGAAGGAAAATAATGGAAAATGAATAAGATATAGGCCTCATTAATAAAAAGGCTTATGAGGATCAGTGGGCAAGACTTGGCCAGTTCAATTTTTGAGCTCTCTCATTATTCTCTCTCTCTCTCATACTCTTGGATACCTAGAGTTCTCTTGGAGCATTCTTGGAGGGTGTGGCATACTTGGGTTCTTGGAGCAAGAAGGAAAAGGAAGAGTAGGAAAGCACAAGAAGGCATCAGCCTGAGCAGCTACATCATATTTTCTTGCTGGTACCGAGTTGCATGTATGATTTCTTCACTAATTTTGGCATGCATGGCACATGCATGTGGTTTCTTGGTTATGATCTATCATTGGCATGGAAGATTTCTTCGATCGACATTGGATTTCCTAGCCTTGACATTTCCTGGATAGCCATGGTGATTGTGGGTTTACCTTCATTGCTTTGTTTTGGTTGGTTCTCATTTTTCTATAGCTTGGGTTGAGTTACTAGTCTTGGAAGCCCTGTAACAGCTTGGGTTAAGTTACTAGTCTTGGAAGCCCTAGTTGGAAAAATGCTCTAGAAGCCCTTGGCGGGTTGAGTTAGTAGTCCTGGAAGCCTTAGTTGGACAAATGCTTTGGAAGCCCTGTATAAGCTGTGGGTTCAGTTGCTAGTTCTGGAAGCCTTGGTTGGACAATTGCTCTAGAAGCCCTATATAAGTTGTGTGTTGAGATACTAGTTCTAGATGCTTTAGTTGGAAAAACACATTGGAAGCCCTGGAAGGCTTCGATGGAGACCAATCTGACGATGGTTTTTATTGATGTTCAACCATTAGGTGGAATCACTGTTTGATGGGTTGAGGTGGGTGGACTCTAGAAGCCCTGGATGAGTTTTGATTGATGTGTTCTATGAGATCCCACATTCACGCTTGGAATATGGCATGGGGGCGATTGGCTGAAGAGAGACTTGGCTCAGTCAATATATGGTTGGGTGGAACGTGTTAGTTCCATATCCGGTTGGTTCATTGCATTTATTAATGAGAAAAAAAATTCCCTTGATTTTCATATGCAAATGTACTAATGTATATATGGATTTTGATGGCTGATATGTTTATTGTATTTATGTTCCTATTATGCTTTTTAATATGCACATTTAGCCCAGAGGTTGTTCAGAGTGGTATCAGAGCATGCTTCAAACACTTGGACTAGAAGGGCTTTATCATATGTGAAATGAAGAACAAAGGTTAAATTTTAGATCTTTTTGTCATATCTGTTATAAATTTTCTTTTGTGGCATATTAGAAGTTGAAAATTTGTCCATATTGAATGTAAATTGCACTGATAGAGTGGTAGAAATTTCAGATATTGGTTAACAATACTTTAGGAATTATGATCTTAGGATTATGACCTTCCTGAATGCGCCTTTAAACAGGTCATGACAAGAATTTTAACTAATCGTAGTTCGACTCTTGTTTTCAGTGAAAATATTTAAATTTTTAAAAATTACTACCAATAAAACTTATTTTTCATAACTTTTTTTTTGCCCAAAATTGACAACTATGCTACTGGAATATACCCTCCAATTCACTAATTCTGACCCTATAATCATTGAATTTATATTAATACTTGTATACTTATCATTCCTAGCAATTTTTTTCTTTTTATTTTTGGGAATTTGGCAAACTCTTCTTTCATGGATGATAGTGCAATCATCCATATGATATTGCAATAGTTCCTAAATGATAATTACCTATATTTATAAGTATACATATTTTTATTTTATATTACCTTTTATTTGCAGTTAACATTTTATTATATTTTTAATAGACTCTATTATACTCACCTTTGAAATTTCATATTGTAATTCTATGTATATAAATTTATTTTGATTTATATTTACTTTTTTCATGTACAAAAATTTATATTTATATTTTTATAAATTTTTTGAAATTAAAATTATTGAACTTTTTATTTTCTTTAAATATTATTGACTGTGGTAAGTCCATGTGGCAAATAAAATTGATAAAAAAATAAACATTTTCAAAGATAATTTACAAAAGAATGTATTCTTTGAAGTTGTATCCATTAATTTAATTTTTGTATAAATTACCTTGTTGTTGCTTCTCTTGTGCATTTAATGAATATCTCAATGAGAGAGAAGCTAAATTTTTTATTAGCTTTATATCTTATTGATTGAGGTAGGTCCATGTGGAAGATACAATTAATAAAATTTAAAACATTTCAAGTATAGTTTACGGAACCATGTAGTCTTAGAAGTTGTATCCATTGATCTCTTTGTTGTATACATTAGCTTGTTGTTTCTCCTCTTGTGAATTTAATGTATATCTTAATGAAAGAGAATTTCAAGAGGAAACTGATAATTCGTGATGTCATTTTAAATTCCACGGATGTTATTGATTTTCGAAATAGAAACATTGTTCATCCAACATTTTTCGGAATTCCATGACATATTGAGCATAGTTTCGAGCGATATATTGGTTGTAAAATTATTATGGCTATTGAGCCATATATATCATTGACTAAGCATTTCACAATCTAACATGTTAAATGTATTATGGCTATTGACCCATATCTATCATTGAATGAGCATTGCACAATATACCAATATACCTTGGTTATTGTATATATATTCAGGCTATTGAGCCATGCATATCATTGAGTGAGAATTGAACAATATAGAAACACATAGTGGTTGTTGGATATGTATTATATTGATCTATGATTTATTTTTATTTTTTTAAATGAGTATTGTTTAATGTATTGCTTGCATCCAATGTTAAATTCTTGCGAGTATGGTAGCATATATATATATATTGATTAGTTTACTGGTCACAACTATTTGAATGATATTAATTTGGCTCATGCACATCTTCTTATTATTTTATATTATATTTTAAATTTGGTAAGTATTATTTTTACCAATGTTTTTATTTTTTTAATAAATTCATTTATTGGGAAACTTTTTGGAATTAATATTTGCAGTGAAACATATTTTCACACTAACATTAAAGAACTAACATTAAAGAGTTATCAAAAAAAGGAAAATTACAAATTAATTTCATGAATAATTAATGAAACTCAAAGAACATATTAGGTTCATTTTAGTTTGACTAAGAATGTGGAATGATGGGAAAGATGTTAGAGATCTAATAAAATAAGATTGAAACTTGGAAGATTATGTAGAAATCTTATCTGCTATATTTTGAACATTCTTTTCTACATGTTCAATAAAGCCAACTTTTCTACTATAAATAAGAATGAAGTATAGTCCTTTTTTCAAGAAACTAATTAAGAAAATTTCGTTCATTTCTTCAATTTTCTCTCTTAGTAGAAATGTTGATTGTGCAATGTAATTTTTTGGTGCCCTTTTTGTACACGTACATTCTATTAAAGAAAATATACATGATCCTTCTATTCCTTCAGTTCATCTTTGCACCTTTAGGGGAATTTGCTAACCTTTAGGGGTAATTGGGTAATTGATAATTTTTATATTTCCAAATTCATTAAAGAAAAAGAGTTTCACTCTCTTAGGAAAAGGTACATGTACTATGCTACATCTTATATCTTTTAATGTTTTGTGAGACATTAGTTTTCTAAAACTTAATAACATGTTCTTGTTTATAATGTTTTGTTGTGCTTATTCACGAAAGAAACATAGATCACTTTATTTTTTTATAATTCCACATCAAAATAAAACAAATAATCGTAAATTGATATTATGAGCCAATCTCCTGAAATTTGTTCAAGTAAAAACCTTGATCTCTTCCTTAACTGCACTTATCCATTCAAAAGAAAAATTGAAATTCAAAGCAATGAATTTCTCAATATCTACTTGAAATATTTTTAAAAAATACAAAATAATATATAAATGTCTACCTCTACGTCATGTGTGTAGCTAAACACGAAGTACAAGAACCGAATCATGTCTACATTTTCCCGAAGAAACTTGTTCGCCATTGATTTCAAATGTTTAAATGTTATATTTTGTAGCATCTTAAAAATTTCTCTACAGTCACGTAGGTTGGAAGCAAATGTTATATTCTCCATATCACCTAGATCCACTATTCCTTCGTTGCTTTTTCAATTGGGACATGTATCATGCTTCAAAGATTTTTTATGTTTTTGGGACAACTACAAACCCTCCTTCTCGTAAATCAAGTAGTGGTACATGATGATAGTGTCATTGTGCATAATTCACCTACCACAAAGCTCATTTCCCTAGTTAAGATTATGCTCTTCTTTAGCTAATGAGTGATTTAGTAAAAAACAGTTATGTAACAATTTCTTGATATCCAATAATTTATTTCATTTCCCTTATAATTTAACTTTCCTTCCAAATTATAGTTATTAGCTACTTCTAAAGCTCTAGTGATGTTATAGCATGTTAGGGAAATGTGGCTGATCATAATTTGTTAAAATAAAATATTTTAATGTTGTATATACAACATTATTCAATGTAGGATATAGATAAAATATTTTAATATAAATTAATATTGACATATAATAAAAAATGCTTTAATATTAAAAAAACATTTTAATTTGTGCTATAAAATGTCTCCATGTACATTTTATGTAAGGTATTTTAGTGTAAATTATGTATATATTATATATCATTTTAAAACAATTTTGTATAGGTCATGAAAAAAATAATATTTTATGGTTAAAATGTTTATTTGGTCCTATATATATACTCTACATAGTATTTAAAAGTACAATTTAAACAATGAAAAATGATGCATTGTATTTTGTACTCTAAAGAAATTTTCAATTGAAGAAATTTGATCCCTCTCTGCTCATGTTAGATCCGTACTAGATAGATATATTATGGTTTTAATTATAATTTGTAAATAAGAAGAGAGGCTCATTTTGTAGCCTAGTATGAGGGGGATATGTAAAATTGTTAGTACTTCTATATGTCGAGTTGACACATGCCCCTTTGAAATACAAATAAATAAATTTTGTTCTAAATAAAAAAGTAATATAGGCTATAATAAAAAAATGAATATTTTGTAAAGTAATTAGAAGTAAAAAAAAAAAACTATGAGAAAGATGTTTAAACCTTATACTTTTGAAAAATATTTGAACAAGAGATTTAAATAAACTATTTGAAGATCTATGTTATGTTAACTAATTTATGTAGCTATCAAATTCATCATATATATATATATATATATATATATATATATATATATATATATATATATATATATATAATAATTTGTTAACATAAAATATTTTAATACTAATTAATATTGACATATAATTAAAAATGTGTTAATAATAAAAACTATTTTAATTTGTGTTATAAAATGTTTCAATGTACATCTTATGTAAAATATTTTATTGTCAATTATGTATATATTATATATCATTTTAAAAAAACTATGTGTTGAAAATTAAAAAAATAGGCTTTTATGGTTAAAGAATTTATTTGGTTCTATATATACTCTACGTAGCATTTAAAAAAACAATTTAAACAATAAAAAATTACACATTGTATTTTGCACTCTAAAAAAATTTGCAGTTGAAGAAATTTGATCCCTCTTAGCTCATGTTACATTTGTACTAGATCGATTTATGCTAGTTTAAATTTCAATGCAATGCCTCTGTTATATACATACAATACAATAGAGTAAAATAGGTTAAAATATTAGCATTAAATCTATGGTAATAGTGTAAATAAATTCAATTCCGAATGTCAAATGGGCTTGCATGAATTTTAATTTTTATATTATGACTTATTATTTGTAGTGGTTGCAGGGATATTGGATATACACTACACTATACTACCTGAGGTTATCCTAGCATAGCCTGACTAGGGTACTCTAATCTCCCCATGGTTTTCCTAGTTGAACCCAACCTAATTATTTATTCAACTAACCTATACTAATCTAGCGAAGCTTACCCTTATCTTACCTAAATCTACCCTAAAATAACATATCATAGCTTAGGCTAGCTTAATGTACCTATCATAATCTATCTAGTGCGACCCACCCTGCATAAGCCTAGTCTACCTTAACATATTATCCCCAATGCTAATCTTGTCTAACACACCTTAACCTAGGCTACCCTTAAATATCCTACCATACCCAGACACTATTCTTTGTTCATTCTACAACCCAATATGAGGGGATGTGTAAGTTTATTTATCAATCGAGTTTACACATGCCTCTTTAAAATAAAAATAAATAAATTATGCTCTAAATAGAAAAGCAATATAGGCTATAAAAAAATTAATATGTTGTAAAGTAATTGGAAGTAGAAAATTGTTGTGAGTAAGATGTTTAAACCTTATAGTTTTCAAAAATATTTTAATAGGAGATTTAAATAAAATATTTGAATATCTATGTTATGTTAACTAATTTATGTCAATATCAACTTCATATATATTTATATATAGAAAATAATTTGTTAAAATAAAATATTTTAATGCTGTATATAAAACAATATTCAATATAGGATATAGATAAAATATTTTAATAAAATTTAATATCGACATATAATAAAAAATGAGTTAATATTAAAAAAAACCATTTTAATTTGTGCTATAAAATGTACATGTTATGTAAGATATTTTAGTGTCAATTATGTATATATTATATATCATTTAAAAAAAATTATGTATACGTCGTGAAAAAAATAAGATTTTATGGTTAAAACATTTATTTGGTCCTATATATATACTCTACATAATATTTAAGAGTACAATT
Source organism: Pinus tabuliformis (assembly GCA_031772625.1). Lineage (NCBI taxonomy): Eukaryota > Viridiplantae > Streptophyta > Pinopsida > Pinales > Pinaceae > Pinus > Pinus tabuliformis. Next base: position 862,971,044 of record CM062810.1, on the reverse strand, counting down.
TAAACAACCAAAAATTATGTATTGTATTTTGTACTCGAAAGAAATTTTCACTAGAAGAAATTTGATCCCTCTCTGCTCATGTTAGATCTATACTAGATAGATCTATTATGGTTTTAATTATAATTTGTAAATAAGTCGGCCTAGTATGAGGGGGATATGTAAGTTTTTTGATACATCTATATGTCGAGTTGACACAAGACCCTTTAAAATACAAATAAATAAATTATGTTCTAAATAAAAAAGTAATATAGGGTATAATAAAAGAAATGAATATTTTGTAAAGTAATTAGAAGTAAAAAAAACACAAGTGTGAGAAAGATGTTTAAACCTTATACTTTTGAAAAATATTTGAACAAGAGATTTAAATAAACTATTTGAAGATCTATGTTATGTTAACTAATTTATGTAGCTATCAAATTCATATATATATATATATATATATATATATATATATATATATATATATATATATATATATATACATTGAATGTATGTTATCAATAAACTATTTTAATACAAATTAATATTGACATATAATTAAAAATGTGTTAATAATAAAAAAACATTTTAAGTTGTGTTATAAAATGTTTCAATGTACATCTTATGTAAAATATTTTATTGTCAATTATGTATATATTATCTAGCATTTTAAAAAAACTATGTATTTATCATGAAAAAAATAACCTTTTATGGTTAAAGCATATATTTATTTCTATATATAGTCTATGTAGCATTTAAAAATACAATTTAAACAATAAAATCTTACATGTTGTATTTTGCACTCTAAAAAAGTTTTCACTTGAAGAAATTTGAAATTTATGCTGGTTTAAATTTCAATGGAATGCCTCTCTTGTATACATACAATACAATAGAGTAAATTAGGTTAAAATATTAGCATTAAATCTATCATAATAGTGTAAATAATTCAATTCCGAATATCAAATGGGTTTGCATGAATTTTAATTTTTATATTATGACTTATTATTTGTAGTGGTTGCGGGGATATTGCATATAGGCTACACTATAGTACCTAAGGTTATCCTAGCTTAGCCTGATTAGGGTACTCTAATCTCCCCATGGTTTTCCTAATTGAAGCCAACCTAATTATTTCTTCAACTAACCTATACTAATCTACTGAAAGCCTATCCTTATCTTACCTAAATCTACACTAAAATAACATACCATAGCTTAGCCTAGCTTAATCTACCTAACATAATCTATCTAGTGCAACCCACCCTACATAAGCCTAGTCTACCTTAACATATTATCCCCAATTCTAACTTTGTCTAACACACCTTAACCTAAGATGCCCTTAAATATCCTACCCTACCCAAACCCTATTCTATGTTACGTTAAACAAACCTTTCTTATCTTAACATAATCTACCATAAACAACATAAACTAATCTAACATAACTTAAATAAACGAATTAACCTTATCTTTTCCCAAGCTTAAGCCCAAGACCCATAGTAATTTTCTGTCCAAAATTGGCAAACCTAAGTATGCTTCATTATCCTAATCCTAAATCTTCCAAGCCAAGCTTGAAACACAAGCCCCTTTCCCAAATATCACATCATATTTCCTTACATAAAGAGAACCATTATTTGTATAAAATTATAATCTAATAATATATAGTTTCACCCAATTTATTTTTTTATATGAAATAGAGAATAATAGATCAATTATGATATTTGAGGTAAAAAATATATACTTCTAATGAAAATACAAAGCAATAAATGAGAACTAACGTTCTATTAAATAGATATGTGAAATACACACACGCACACACACATATAACATAAAAAGTAATGCACATAAATAATGAATGTATCTTGAAATTTAAAAGGTAAAATCTATATTTCTTGAAAATCGATTTTATATCTTAATTTTTAAGGTAAAACCTAACAAAAAAAATTATAATAATTTTTGAAATGAAAAAAGAATACAAAATATGTTAATCTTGTAATTAATAAAATAAATATAAATAAGCACTTCACACATTAAAAAAACATAAAATATTAAATATAAAAATCTTATAAATAAAATTAAAAAACAATTTAACATAACGAAAAAAACTTTTCACCCCCTTTTTGAAAAGGTGATCTCTTTTAGTAATGGTAAATGAATATATACAAAAGCTACGATTCTTCCTTCTCATTGTAAAAAAGAATAAGGAATTTTCCATTTCCAATTTTAATAAATAAAATTTCATAAAAGAATAAAACCTACAATAACTATAAAAATGAAATGTACTAAATTTATTCTTAAAGAAAGAAATACATATTTACAAAAAACAATTGATCTATGGTTCCATAACTGCAATCATTTCTTGTCCCAAAGGAAAATGAACATGAGCATTGTAAGTAATCTTGGGTCACACATGTTGGGTTGTGTTATATTCTTTCCACGTAGTTAATAGGGGGTTTGAAGGGCACCCGTAACCCCACTTTATGGGGTCCATATGTTAGGTTGGGTGGACCCACCTATGGTTTTGTGTATGATTTTCGCACATGTTTTTTTTTGGACGCGATGGTTTTCAGTCCATGGTATTGGACGTGATGGTTTTCGGTCCATGGTATTGGATGCTTCGGCATGTATAAATATGTATTGTAACATTGAAAGGAACATAATGAAAAATCAAGCTGGTAGTCCTGGTTTTGGGATCCAGGGAAAAATCTCTGTGCATATGTGTTTTATGGGTTATGCTCTCGCATTGTTTATTTTCTTTGTTTAAGAATTCGTATGCAGGTAATTTCTGTACAGGGTTAAAACCTACATTTGGTATCGGAGTTGTTTTGGCTTCAAGGGGATGCCTTTGTTGCTGAGGGGTTTTGCTCGGGCCTGTGGTAGACCCTGTTCAGTGGGAGATCTGCGAGATCGATTCTGGTGGTGAAAGAAGATGGCGAGCAGTGGAAAGATAGAGATTGAGAAGTTCAATGGTCAGAATTTTGAGTTGTGGAAACTCAAGATGGAGGATCTGTTGGTGGATAAAGATCAGTGGATCGCAGTAGATCCAGGTACTAAACCATCGGGAGTGACCGATGAAGAATGGAAGAAGTTGGATCGAAAGGCAAAGAGCACAATACGATTGTGTGTCTCGAATTCAGTATTGCTGAATGTATCAGGGGAAGCTACAGCAAAGGCTTTGTGGGTCAAGTTAGGGACTTTGTACCAATCTAAGTCTCTGGTGAATAAACTGTTCCTGCGGAAAAAGCTGTATAACCTGAGGATGAAAGATGGAGACTCGGTGACAGAGCATCTGAATGCGTTTAATAGTGTGGTAAGTCAGTTATTATCTGTTGATATTAAAATTTCAGATGAAGATAAGTGCATCAGTCTGTTGTGTTCTCTACCAGATTCGTTGGATAGTCTGGTTATTGCAATAGGTAGCAATGCAACTGCTTTGCAGTTTGATGAAATAGTCTCAGCCTTGCTAACAGAGGAGATGAGACGGAAAAATATGGACAACCAGAATGGTGATGCCTTGTCTGTACGAGGACGGTCCCAAAACAGAAACAAAAATAAGTCATCGAGTGGGAGATCTAAATCTAGAGGGAGATCTAAATCTCCAGGAAAACCTACAAAGGTGGTGTGCTGGAATGCGGAAAGGAAGGGCACTTCAGAAGGGATTGTAAATCTAAAGCTCCTGATAAAGGAAAGGGATCTGATGATGCTCCTTCTGCAGAGGTGAAAACCACCTCAAATGAAGGTGGGGATGTGTACTTGGCTTCTTCAAGTACACATGTAGATCATGAGGCATGGTTGATTGACTCAGGTGCATCCTTTCACTTCACTCCCCATAGAGAGTGGTTCTGCGAGTATGAGAAATACGATGGTGGTGATGTCTTCTTAGGAGATGATAGGAAGTCTATCATTAGTCGGGGAAAAGTAAAGTTCAAGTTGCAAGGTGGAAGGGTTAGAACACTTCCAGGTGTTCTACATATTCCTGCATTGGCCAGAAATCTGATTTCTGTAAGCAAGTTGGATGATGCAGGTGTAAAGATGGTGTTCGAGAAAGATACCTGTAAGATGGTTTGAGGAGCACTGATATTAATGCGGGGAGTTCGGATTGGAACTCTGTACAAGCTGCAAGGTAGCATTGTTGTTGATGGGTGCAATAGTTCTATGGTTCCTGAAAATGGAGTAGAGAATCTAGTGGTCTCTAGAGAGAAGACCATGTTGTGGCATCAAAGGCTTGGACATATTGGAGAGAAGGGCCTTCGAATACTTCATGGTAAAGGTATGGTAGAAGGTATGAATAATAGCTCTTTGGATTTTGATTTATGTGAAATTGTGTATATGGGAAGCAGAATCGGGTGAGTTTCCCCTCTGGTGGTAAGAGGACGAAACAGATATTAGAGCTTGTACACAGTGATGTGTTTGGACCTGTGAAGGTTCCATCACTGGGTAAGTCTTTGTACTATGTATCATTCATAGATGACTTCTCAAGGAATACATGGATATATTTTCTTAAGAAGAAATCTGAAGTCTTTGACAGGTTTAAAGAATTTAAGGCTCTGGTGGAAAATCAGACAGAGAAGAAGATAAAGGTGCTGAGGACAGATAATGGTGGAGAATTTTGCAGCAAGGAATTTGAAGAATTTTGTAAGAAGTGTGGTATAGCACGGCAGAAGACTACTCCATATACACCTCAGCAAAATGGAGTTGCAGAAAGAATGAACAAGACGTTGATGGAAAGGACAAGAAGCATGCTCAGTGGTGCCGGGTTAGGACAGGAATTCTGGGTAGAGGCGGTGGATACTGCATGTTACCTGAACAACAGATCACCTTCATCAGCGTTGGAGGATAAGACTCCACAAGAAGTTTGGACTGGTAAGAAACCCTCTCTTTCACATCTAAGGGTATTTGGATGTGATGCATATGTACATGTTCCAAAGGAGAAACGAACCAAGTTGGATAGTAAATCTGAAAAGTGCATCTTTATTGGGTATAAGGATGGTTTAAAGGGTTATAAGCTTTGGAACCCAGTCACACGAAAGGTTGTGTACAGCAGAGATGTGTTGTTCAGAGAGGTAAAAGATGTTATTCAACATGAAGTCCAACCAAAGGAACCTGAGAAGATAGAGTTTGAGCCAAAGGAGGAAGAATCAGACTCTGCAGCAGAGGAGGAATCAGAATATGAAGAGCCACAAACTCCGGCTGTGAGAAGATCAGTTCGAGAAAGAAGGCAGCCAGAAAGGTATAGTCCATCTGCTTTCAGTTCAAATTTTGCTTTGTCTGTTATTGATAATGATCCCAGAACTGTGAAGGAAGCAGTGGATTCCGAGGATGGAAAACTCTGGAAAGAGGCCATGATCGATGAAATGGCATCTTTGCACAAAAATGAGGCTTGGGATCTGGTGGAGTTGCCGGCTGGAAGGAAACCCATTGGTAGCAAATGGGTGTTCAAGAAGAAGGCAAATGCAGAAGGAAAGGTGGAGAAATACAAAGCTCGGTTGGTAGCAAAAGGTTATTCCCAGGTGCCGGGAATTGATTTTGGTGATATTTTTTCTCCTGTTGCCAAGGTAACTTCTATTAGATTACTTTTATCTGTTGCTGCTGCTTTTGATTTTGAGGTAGAACAGATGGATGTGAAGACAACATTTCTTCACGGGGATTTGGAAGAGGAAATCTACATGAAGCAACCTAAAGGCTTTGCGGTGAAGGGTAAGAAAGAACTGGTATGCAAGTTAAAGAAGTCTCTGTATGGGTTAAAACAGTCACCAAGGATGTGGTATCAGAAATTTGATACATTTATACGGGGACTTGGCTTCACCAGAAGCAAAGCAGATCATTGTGTGTGTTTTAAATTAATTGGTGACCGTATTATTTATCTGGTCTTGTATGTGGATGATATGTTTCTGGTTGGAAATGACAAAGAAATTATCCAGGATTTGAAGACCCAATTGTCCTCCAAATTCGACATGAAAGATATTGGTGCTGCAAACTATATTTTGGGCATGAAAATTAAAATATATCGGTCAAAGAGGAAGCTCTGGTTAAACCAGAGGAAGTATGTCGAGACAATACTCCAGAGGTTTAATATGCAGGATAGTAAACCGGTGAAGGTTCCTATTCCTGTAGGTGTGAGGTTATCTGCTAAACAGTGTCCCAAGACACAAGAAGAGGAAGAGGACATGTCCCGTGTTCCATATGCAAGTGCAGTGGGTAGCCTGATGTATGCAATGGTCTGTACTAGACCAGACATTGCACATGCAGTGGGAGTATTGAGCGGGTTTATGTCAAAACCTGGGAAGGAGCACTGGACAGCAGTGAAGCGGGTTTTCAGGTATTTGCGTGGCACTAGTGATTATGGTTTGTGCTACCAAGGAAGACCAGGATTGGACATAGTGTTGGATATTCATGGCTTTGTTGATGCAGACTGGGCTGGAGATCTGGATCAGAGAAGATCTACAAGTGGGTATGTGTTTAACCTATTTGGAGGTGCAGTCAGTTGGATGAGTAAGAAACAATCTGTAGTGGCACTATCAACTACAAAGGCAGAATACATGGCAGCCACTCATGCAAGCAAGGAAGCAGTTTGGTTGCAGAGATTGTGTTCAAGTATGGGGTTAGTACAGGGAGCTATAAGAATAGACTGTGACAGCCAAAGTGCAATTTTCTTGGCAAAGAACCCTGCTTATCATTCAAAGACAAAGCACATTGATGTTCAATATCACTTTTTGAGGGATATGATAGAAGACAGAAAGGTGTTGCTGGTAAAGGTGGACACTTTGAAGAATATTGCAGATGCATTGACAAAATATGTGAGCTCTGAGAAGTTCTCTTGGTGTAGAGAAGCAATGGGAATCTCAGGGCTGAAAAAATGACTAAGCTCTCCTGTGGCCCCCTGTGGAAAGAAAAAAACAAGTGGGAGATTGTTGGGTTGTGCTATATTCTTTCCACGTAGTTAATAGGGGGTTTGAAGGGCACTCTTAACCCCACTTTATGGGGTTCGGGGCAGCGCCCCGGAAAATTTTTGTTCTGGACCATATGTTAGGTTGGGCGGACCCACCTATGGTTTTGTGCATGATTTTCGCACATGTTTTTTTTGGACGCGATGGTTTTCGGTCCATGGTATTGGACGCGATGGTTTTCGGTCCATGGTATTGGATGCTTCGGCATGTATAAATATGTATTGTAACATTGAAAGGAACATAATGAAAATCAAGCTGGTAGTCCCGGTTTTGGGATCCAGGGAAAAATCTCTGTGCATATGTGTTTTATGGGTTATGCTCTCGCATTATTTATTTTCTTTGTTTAAGAATTCGTATGCAGGTAATTTCTGTACAGGGTTAAAACCTACAACACAACCCTAATGGTTGGAATATATGACTCTTAAACAAGTAGGGTTTAGAGGCTACTTTGACAAAAATCAACACAGTGGGACAGAGAGTAAAATTTTGCATTTCAAATCAAGTTTAAGAAACTGGTGCTACAACTACAAGAAGGAACTTCAATATTTAAACATGCATTAGGATTCAACCTTAAATGTTTTGGATACTTTTTAATTGGTGTTTGACCACAGTATTTAAAATTTTTAAAAATATAGTTCAAATAATATTGGGTCTGCTGAAATACGCATGTGCTTCTTATGACAATATTGGAATTGAAGGTGCATGTAACATCCTCCTATTGTCAACCAAATTAATTTATATTTGTATTTTACTTTATCTTACCTTTAATAATATAATGGATCAAAGTTAATAGCATGATTATATGATCTCAACTTAATTTCTGACAGAGCAGGCAATAAATTCCTAGTTTTCCCTTTTCAACAAGGTATCCGAAAACTGGAAAATTATGAAACGATTTAACAAGGGAATTTAAGACTCACAGGTCACTTGATATTTATGCTACCATTTGGTTATATTGATAAAATAACAAGTTTGTTATCTCTCAGTGATGTTATGAATACCCACTAGGAATTTTTCTTCCCCAGTCACATGATTATCACATCTAACCTTGGGTTAGAAGTTTCCCAAATCTTATTGGTACCTTCACCTTGATTTTCAAGTTGAGAAAGTACAATACACTTGTTTCATGTCTACATTGTTGATATACCGTAACCTGATATGATGGGTGAAAATTATAGGGTTGGTTATGGGGTAACTACGCCCCCCACCTCAACACCACTACTGCTCATTTGCACATTACAGCTTGTCTCATAGAGATATGCAATTATTAATTTCTCAAGCATCCCACATGTATAGTTGAGGACATCCCCAATTTTTTATAATTTCTCGTGTGCCTTTTCTAAGTTTGTAAATGTTGATTTGACACAATGTTTACTATTTTAGGTTGTCTTTTTTTGTTTGGCATGTTGGCTAAGGTTTCTTTTAGTATCGAGCTTCATTAACTGCTAGTTTACATCTCGGTCTAGACCGACTGCACGTCTTTGTTACTGGAGACTTTACTCATATGTTAACCCCACATAAGAACCTTTTTCATTGATTTTTGTTTTCCTGATTATTTTCTTAAGGGTCTAAAGTGAGTGTTTTTCTTGGGTACCACCTTAGACAACATCTACGGATTTTTTTTTGGGTAATATATCAGTTGTTACCAATTTCTCTCTTACGACTCACTCAAGTTATATATATTTTATGGACTCAATATCTATTATTTTCCTCCTTTTTGATAGGTAACTGATTGGTGTAGTTTCCAGGCCTCCCACTTGTTAAGCTAAGGAATTTTGATATTCACATATGTTTGCCAGGGAAAATTTTAAGGATGGATAATTAATATGAAATCTAGAAACATTGGTGAATCTCACAAGTCCCTAATATGCAAACTATAAAATGTTTATTGATGTATTTGTAAAATTATTCAAATTTATAATGATTTTATATATACTCTATATATAATGTTGGCGATTTTTAAGGTAAAATAACTCTATATTATAAAATTTGGGCAAATTTTTTTTATAAAAAATGGAAATTGGCGAATCTTTGTTTTTTGAGAAATCATGGAAAATTAGCCCAACTGTGAATATTAGCCCCTACAAGTTTCCATGATGCTTTCCCCTCTTACAAATTGTTCCCCTCCTTTCAGGTGCACATAGTCTACTCTTAACTTTTCTATGGTTTCCCCATGATGGAAAACCCTTGGTCATAAACGAGTTTACTCCTAGGGTTATGAATGTTTTTTAAGACAATATTTTCCATTATTCAATGTTGGCCTCGAATGAAATTATGTATGTTGGGTTATTATTAAAGTGATTTAATTGTTGCACTTTTAAACATTGAGATATGATTTTCAACGAGTGACTCCTTTTTGTTTAATCAATTTTGGGTTCCCATATTGTTATTTGTAGATATGGCTTGAAAGTTGTATACCGTGAAATAAATCCTTGTTTTATTTTGTATACACAGTTAAATTTTGAAAAACAAACTAGCATAAAACAAAATGGGCAGTTGCCTGCAAGAACTCTATTATTCGAAGGCTAGAAATTTTTTAACTCCTTGCGTATATTATTTTTTATACATATACATATGCAAGCTACATATATGTATATTTTTTTATGCATATACATACGCAAGGCACTATAAAAAATCTACTACTTGGGTTCTAAATTATTTTCTTATATAATTCTAATAGTCATTCCATTTAATATTGCAAGTATAACTTCCTATCGTAGTATATATAATAGCTCAAATTACTTCTATAGTGTAATCGCTTACTCTATTTTATAGAATAGTTACGTGTGCAGTGAAATTATCAGTGATTTAATTTCTATAAAAACAAATACTTTCCTTATTCGATTTTATCTCTTTGTTCAGTTATGTCCTATATTTCCCTTTAACTTGGGTTTTACAAAACCTCGTTTCATTTATCCTTTAGTATATTCCTATCATAGCGTAACCTAGCCTAACTTAATCTTACCTACCCTATTGTAACGTAGCCTAACCTAGCCTAACATAACCTAACATAACCTAGACTAACCTAGCCTAACCTAGCCTAACCGAGCCTAGCCTAGCCTAACATAGCCTATCTTAGTATAACATAGCCTATCCTAACCAAGCCTAGCATAATCTAGCCTAACCTAGCCTGGTCTAACCTACACTAATCTAACCTATCATAGCCGAAATTACCGTACCCTAACTTAACATAACCTTTCCTAGCCTACCCTATCCTAACCTTGCCTAGCCTAACCTAACCTAGTCTAACCTAAGCAAGAATAACCTAACCTAACCTAACCTAGTCTAACCTAAGCAAGAATAACCTAACCTAACCTACCCTAGCCTAGTTTGTCATCACCCAGCCTAACCTAACCTAGACTTACCTGACGTAGCCCACCCAAATGTAGCCTAGACCAGCCTAACATAACCTAGCCTAATGTAGCCTAACCTAACCTTACCTAACCTACACTACCCTAGCCTAGCCTAACATATCCTAACATAGCCTAAACTAACCTAACCTAGCCTAATCTACCCTAACCTAGCCTAAACTAGCCTATCATAGCTCATCTTAGCATAACATAGTATATCCTAACCTAACCTAGTCTAGCCTAACCTACCCTATTCTAACCCATCTTAGCCTAACCTAACCTACCCTAACCTAACCTTCCCTAACCTAACGTAACCTTTCCTAGCTTAACCTATCTTAACCTGGCCTAGCCTAACCTCACCTAGTGTAGCCTAACCTAGCATAACCTAACCTAGCCTAGCCTAGCCTAACATAACCTAACCTAACCTACCCTACCCTACCCTACCCTATCCTACCCTACCCTACCCTACCCTACCCTATCCTACCCTACCCTACCCTACCCTAGTCTAACCTAGCATAACCTACCTTAGCCTAGCTTGTCCTAACGTAACCTAATCTAGTGTATCCTACACTAAGCTACCCTAGCCTAGCATACCATAGCATAGTTTAACCTAGCTTACCATAGCCTAGTATAGCATAGTGTAGCTTTGTGTAGCTTAGCATAGTGTAGCCTAGCTTGGGCTTTCCTAACCTAGCTTAACCTAAGCTAGCCTAGCCTAACCTAACCTAGCTAAACTAACCTATGCTAACTTAATATCGCCTAGTCTATTCTAGCCTATCCTAGCCTAGCCTAACTTACGTTAGCCTAATCTATCCTGCTTTAGCCTAGCCTAACCTAACCTACCGTATCCTATACTAGCGTTGCTTAGTCTAACCTACCTAGACTACCTACCCTAAACTTTCCTGGCATAACCTAGCCTAATCTACGTAGCTTACCTAGCCTACATAAATTAACCTAACCAAACCTACCTAGGCTACCAGACCTACCTAGCCTACCTAACCTAACATATCCTAACATAACCCAACCTAGCCTAGCCTAGCCTACCTTACCTAACCTAACCTAACCTAGCCTAACCTAACTTATCCTAGCCTAACCTAGCCTTACCTAGCCTTACCTAGCCTAGCCTATCCAACCTTAGCCTTACCTCCCCTAACCTTGCTTAACCTAGCCTAGCCTAACCTAACCTAACTTAACCTAGCCTAACCTACCTAGCTTACCTTAATCTACCATACCTATCATACCCTAGCCTAGCCTAGCCTACCTAACCTACCATAGCCTAGCCTACCCTAGCCTAGACTAGCCTAGCCTCATTTATCCTAACCTAGCCTACCCTAGTTGAGCCTAGGCTATCTTACCCTAACATAACCTAGCTTACCCTACCCTAGCCTACCTAAGTGTAATCTCACCTAGCCTAACCTAACCTAGCGAAGCCTAGCCTGACCTGGCTTAGACTAATGTAGCCTACTGTGGGCTAGCATAACATAGCCTATCTAAGCCTAACATAACATAACATAGCCTAGCCTAACCTAAAATAACCTATCCTAGCCTAGCCTAGCCCTTCTTAGTGTAGTCTAACCTAACCTTACTTAAAATAGCATACCCTAACCTACCCTAGCCTAACCTATCTTAACAGAACCTAACCTAACCTAGCCTGTCCTATCCTAACATAGCCTAGCCTAGCCTAGACTAGCCTAGCCTATCATAACTTAGCCTATGTTAGCCTAGCTGAGCCTGGCTTAAACTAACCTAACCTAAACTAGCCTTAGCGTAACCTAACTTAGCTAGTCTTGCCTAGACAAACATAGCCTTGCCTAGCCTAGCCTAACCTACCCTAGGCTATCCTAGCCCATCCTAGACTTCACTAACTTAATGTAGCCTAGCCTAGCTTAGCCTAGACTAACCTAACGTAGCCTAGCCTAACCTACACTAACATATCCTAACCTAGCCTAACCTAGCATTTCCTTGCTTTTCCTAACCTAACATAACCTAGCATAACCTAACCTAGTTGAGCTTAACCAAGCCTAGCATATCCTATTCTAAACTAACCTAACCTAACCTAGCCTTGCATAGCCCAACCCAGCCTTGCCTCACCTAGCCTTGCCTAGCCTAACCTATCCTAGCCTAGCCTAGCCTAGCCTAACATAACATAACCTATCTTAGTATTACATAACATATCCAAACCAACCCTAACCTAACCAAACCTAGCCTAGCCTAACCTACCCTACCCTACCATAACCTATCTTAGTCTAAGCTATCTTAGCCTGACCTAACCTACCCTAACCTAACCTAACCTAACCTAGCCTAACCTATCCTAGCATAACCTAGTGTAACCTAGCCGAACATAGGTTAACGTAGCCTAGCATGGCCTACCATACCAAAGCCTGGCCTAGCTTAACCATGCATAGCCTAGCCTAACATAACCTACCCTAAACTAGCCTAGGCTAACCTTTCCTAACCTAACCTAGTCCATCCTACACAAACCTAGATTAGCCTAGCCTAATGCAGCATAGCTTAACCCAGCTTACTGTAACCTAGCGTAGCCCAGTGTAGCATAGCATAGCATAACACAATGTAGACTAGAGTAGCCTAGCTTAGCCTTGCCTAGCCTAACCTAGCCTAACATAGCCTAACATAGCCTAACCTACGTTAGCCTAATCTATCCTAGTTTAGCCTAGTGTAACCTAACCTAGCCTATCTTAGCCTAGCCTTGCTTAGCTTAACCTACCTAGGCTACCTAACCTAACCTATCCTAACGTAACCTAACCTCATCTACCTAGCTTACCTAGCCTACCTACCTTAACCTAACCAAGCCTACCTAGCCTAGTAGACCTACCTAGCATAACCTAGCCCAACCTAGCCTAGCCTAGCTAAGTCTAACCTCCCCTAGCTTAGCCAAGCCCAGCCTAACCTAATCCAACCTAGCCTACATGGCCTACCTCATTTACCTAGCCTACCTAAACTAGTCTACCATACCTAGCCTACACTAGCCTACCTAACCCACCATAGCCTACCCTAGCCTATTTTAGCCTAACATAGTCTGGCCTAGCTGAATCTAGGTTATCCTAGTCTAGACTACCATACCATACCCTAGTCTAACATAGCCTAACCTAAACTAGAATAACCCTGCTTAGCCGAACATATCCTAGCCCAACCTAACCTAGCCTAACATACTCTAACCTAGCATAACCTAACCTCACCTAGGCTAGGCTAGCCTAGTAACGCTTAACCTATACTAGCCTAGCCTAGCCTAAGGTAGCCTAGGGTGGTCTAGTCTTCCCTAGCCTAGGCTAGTCTAGCCTAACCTACCCTAGCCTACCCTACAAGAGTCTAGCCTAACCTAACCTAGCTTAGCCTAACCTTACTTAGCCTAGCCTAGCCTAGCCTAGCCTAACCTAGCCTAACCTATCCTAGCCTAACCTAACCTACTCTAGCTTAGCCTAACCTAACCTAGCCTAGCCTAACCTAACATAGGCTAGCCTAGCCTAGCCTAGCCTATCATAGCATAGGCTCGCCTAGCCTATCCTATTCTAGCTTAACTTAGGCTAAGGAAGCATATCTAGCCTACCGAACCTACCAAATCTAACTAGCCTACCTATTTTAACTTATCCAAACATAACCTAACCTAACCTAACCTAGCCTAGCCTACCTTACATAGCCCAGCCTAGACAAACCTATCCTAACCTAGCCTAGCCTTGCCTAGCCTAGCTTCGCCTAGCCTAGCTTAACCTAGCCTACCCTAGCCTAGCATAGCCTAACCTGGCCTAGCCTATCCTAACCTAGCCTAGCATAGCCTAGCCTCACATAGACTAACCTATCCCTACCTACCTTAATTTAAGCTAGCCTAGCCAAGCCTAAACTACCCTAACTAGCCTAGCCTAACCTAGTCTATCCTAAACTATCCTAAATTAGCCTAGTTTAGCCAAGCCTATCCTAAACTTCCCTAACCTATCCTAGCCCCACCTAGCATAATCTAACCTAGATTAACTTATTAGACTAACCTAGCCTACCTTCGGCTAGCCTATCCTAACCTATCCTAGCCTAACCTATCCTAGTTTAAGCTAGCCTAGGCTAACCTATTCTATCCTAGCCTAGCCTATCCTAAGTTAACCTAGCCTATCCTAGCTTGGCCTAGCCTAGCTTAGCTTAGCCTAGCCTAGTCTAACCTAGGTTAACTTAGCCTAGCTTAACCTAGCCTAGCCTACCCTAACCTAGCCTAACCTAACCTAGCCTAGCGTAGCCTTGCCTAGCCTAAGCTAACCTAGCCTAGCGTAGCCTTGCCTAGCCTAAGCTAACCCAGCCTAAGCTAACCTAGCCTACCTTGGCCTAGTGTACCTTGGCCTAGCCTAACTTAGCCTAGCCTAGCCTAACATATACTTACCTAACCTAGCCTAACATATACTTACCTAACCTAGCCTACCTTCACTTAAGCTAACCTACCCTAATCTCGCCTATCCTAAACTAGCCTAACATAGCCTGGCCTAATCTAACGTAACCTAGCTTAACCTAGCCTAGCCTAATCTAGCCTAGCCTAAACTAATGTAACCTAACATAGCCTAGCTTAGGCTAGTCTAATCTAGCCTAGCCTTTGCCTAACCTAGCCTAGCCCAGACTAAACTATCCTACCTTGGGCTAGCATATCCTACCCTAGCCTACCCTAACATAGCCTTGGCTAACCTAACCTAGCCTAGCCTAGGTTAACGGAGCCTTGGCTAACCTAACCTAACCTAACATAACCTTTCCTAATGTAACGTAGCATATCTTAACGTAGCCTTTTACCTAGCCTAAACTAGCCTAATGGAACCTATCCTAACGGAACCTAGCCTACTCTAGCCTACCCTAACCTAACCAAACCTATATTAGCCTAACCTAGCCTAACCTAACCTAGCCTACCCTAACCTAACCTATCCTAGCCTAGCCTAATCTTGCCTAAGTTAGCCTTATCCTAACCTAACCTTGCCTAACCTAGCCTAACCTTGACTAACCTAGCCTTAGCCTTGCCTTGCTTAGCCTAGCCTAACCTAGCCTAGCCTAACCTAGCCTATACTAACTTAACGTAGCCTAGCCTAGCCTACACTAACATTACCTACTGTAAACTAACCTAGGCTAGGCTAGCCTAGAATCTCTTAACCTAAGCTAGCCTAGCCTAGCTTAGCGTAACCTAGCTCAGCCTAGCCTTACCTAGCCTAGCCTAGCCTAGCGTAACCTAGCTTAGCCTAGCCTTACCTAGCCTAGCCTATTCTAGCCTGACCTAGTCTAGCCTATCCTAGCCTAACCTAGTCTAGCCTAACCTAACCTAACATAACCTACTCTAGATTAGGCTAACCTAACCTAGACTATCCTAGACTAACCTAGTCCAGCCTAACCTAACATAACCTACTCTAGATTAACCTAATCTAACATAGCCTAGCCTAACCTAACATAGCCTAGCCTAGCCTAACATAGCCTAGGCTCGCCTAGCCTATCCTAAACTAGCATAACTTAGGCTAAGCAAGTGTACTTAGGATACCAAAACTACTGAACCTACCTAGCCTCGCTAACCTAACTTATCCTAACATAACCTAACCTAACCTACCCCAGTCTAGCCTATCCTAGCCTAGCCTAGCCTTGCCTAGATTATCCTAGCCTAGCCTAGCCTAGCCTAGCCTAGCCTAGCCTAGCCTATCCTAGTCTAGCCTAGCCTAGCCTTGCCTAGATTATCCTATCCTGGCCTACCTTAGTTTAAGCTAGCCTAGCCTAGCCTAGCCTAAACTAGCCTAGCCTTGCCTATCCTAAACTATCCTAACCTAGCCTAGACTAACCTAGCATAACCTAGCCTATCCTAAACTATCCTAAACTAGCCTAGCCTAACCAAGCCTATCCTAGCCTAACCAAGCCTAATCTAGCCTAGCCTAATCCAACCTAGACTATCCAACCTAAACTAACCTAGCCCACCTTGAGCTAGCCTATCCTAACTTATCCTCGCCTAACCTATCCTAGGTTAACCTAGCCTAGGCTAACCTATCCTAGCCTATCTTAACCTAACCTACCCTAGCTTAACCTAACTTATCCTAGCATAGGTTAACCTAGCCTAACCTAGCCTATCCTAGATTGGCCTAGCCTAGCTTAGCTTAGCCTAGCGTGGCCTAACCTAGGTTAACCTAGACTAACCTAGGGTAACCTAACCTAACCTAACCTAGGCTAACCTATCCTAACCTATCCCACCCTAGCTTGGCCTAATGTACATTGGCCTAGCCTAACTAAGCCTAGCCTAGCCTAGCCTTGCCTAGAGTGACCTAGCCTAGCCTACCTTAGCTTAAGCTAACATAGCCTAACCTAGCCTATCCCAAAGTAGCCTAACCTAACTGAACCTAGCCTAGCCTAACCTAACCTAACGTAGCCTAGCCTAGCCTAGCCTAATCTATCCTAGCCTAACCTAACCTTGCCTAACCTAGCCCAGCCTAGACTAACCTAGCCTACCTTGGGCTAGCCTATCCTAGCCTAGCCTAGGTGAACGTAGCCTTGGCTAACCTAACCTAGCCTAGCCTAACGTAACGTAATGTAGGCTATCTTAAAATAGCTTTACCTAGCCTAACCTAACCTAAACTAACCTAACCGAACCTATCCTAACCTAACCTAACCTAACCTAACGCAGCCTTATCAGAGCCTAACCTTGCCTTGCCTAACCTAACCTTACCTAACCTAGCCTTAGCCTTGTGTTGCTTAGCCTAGACTAACCTAGCCTAGTGTAGCCCAACCAAGCCGCCTAACCTAGCCTACGTTTACCTAGCCTAACCTAGCCTATACTAAGTTAATGTAGTCTAGCCTAGCCTATAGTAACATAACCTACCCTAGCCTAACATAGTCTTTCCTCGCCTTGCCTAAGGTGACATAACCTAGCCTAGCATATCATATTCTATCCTAAACAAATTAATATGAAAAAAAAAAAATGAACCTTCCATATTAATATAAAAAGGGGGAAAACAAATTTTCCTATTTCCAAGTTTAGTAAATGCACCTATATAAAAAATATGAATAAATACTTATAAATAAAATATAATAATAAAAAATATACAAAGATTATAAAATTGAAATATAAATAATATAAGATATTCAAAATATTTTTGTCTACTAAATACAAACTAGCATGAGTAAAAAAATTTAAGTCACACAAACTTTTTGAAAAAGACGAACTGTTAAATAAATTAAAACATGGTGTATATGGATAGTGTAGTTGCTTAATATCTCACATATATGATGGTGAAAGGCTCTTTAAATTCGCTGCTAGAAAAACTTATCAACTTTTACTTTTCAAAAATAAAATTCTATTGAAATTGAAGTCATGGAAAAATAAAAAGCATAAACTAAACTAGCTTAGGGCTGAAGCCAAGGAAAAAGAAAGAGCTGAAGCCAAGGAAAAAGAAAGAGCATAAACTAAACTAAGGCAGGGCTTTTCAAAAATAGAATTCTATTTAATTAAAGCCATGGAAAAATAAAGAGCATAAATTAAACTAGGGCAAGGCTGAAAACATGGAAAAAAATGCATAAACTAAAGTAAGGTAGAGAAGAGAACAGTATAGGAAAAACTAAATCACTAAACATAATCAAAAGCAAATATCAAACACTAAATTAGAGTTAAACATGTTAAATAAAAAAACTCAGATTAAGACACATACATACCTGGAGTTGCAACAATATGTTCAAAGATAAAATGACATTCACACCATCACATGCCTCGAGGTTGACTTCATACTTATTTATTTGTTCTTCACGGCCTCCCATAAGAATAGAGGAAATTGAAGCCAAACCCTAAAAGGCGAATAGAGGTAAGTCAAGTCCAAACCATCCCAGGCAAAGGGATCCCGCTGAAATTGCAGAAAAATTAAATCAAGAACTCATATATGAATTCATGGAGAGATATAACAATATATAAAAAAACACACAGAGCTGATTTCTAAATCAATGGAAGTCTCTAGTATATACATACACATTATATATGGAAAATTCATTTCCATGACTCAAAATATGCTGGGGCTGGAAAAAGAGAAACTAGGGAGGAGAATAGTATAGAATAACATAGAGACAAAGGTAAACATCTCAACTAATATCAAAACCATATTTCAAACCCTCTAACCAAGTCAAGCAGGTTATTCAAATGATGTGGAGTTCGGAGATTGAAAAACACAATTAATTGGAGTTGCAGCAAAATATTCAAAGATGAAAAAGCGCTTGAACGACAGAGCAGCCATCGGCGCATGCAGAGACTTTGATAACTCTCATGTATTCGCGTTTAGTTTGAATGCTATGGCGGTCAAGGATTTGGGTTTAAAGCAGAGTTCGAATAAAGCCGGAAAGCAAACCCAAATCGTCAAAGTCCAAACCCTGCAATGATAGAATACCTTAATGAACAAATGCACAAAGAGAAGAAAAAGGCACATAAATTAACGGAAGCCTGCAATACATACATACCATCTTTTAAAATAAAAACCCCAAGGAGAACAGAGGAAATTCAAGCCCCAAGGTGAACAGGAAAGCTAAGAAACTCTGAAATTAATTCACACGCAGAAAGAAAAAGACAGATATGATCTCTAAATTAAAAGAAACCATTATATAGGAAACATTCATATCCACGAAATTGTCTAATATTGATATGGATCGAATTGTGAAATATTGATATGCATGGAATTGTCAAATTGGGAAAAGAAACGACGTTCACAATTGCAAAAGTAAATGCTGAAAAAATATATCGAAAGCTTGTATCTGAAATAGATTTGTCTACAACGAGTATTCCATGATTAGTGAGATGAAGCAACAAAGTTCGCAGCACTTGCAGAACCCACAAAGTGCAACCACAAACACAAAAATCTGCCAAAAGATGGTACAAGCTGCTCATTCACTTCTGCAAGACATTAAAATTTAATATGAGTTATATTTGCTGGAATTCAAATCGATAATTATTGGATTCTTCCAGACCAATAATTAAAAACGAAAGTAAATGCATGCAAACCAAGCCCGTCAATAGAATTTAAAAAAAGCGCTAAGAATTCATTGAGAAAGAAGTTTCCGGGATAATAATGATACTGGGTACATAGCAGCCATCGGCTTATGCAGAGCCTTTGATAACTCTCTGTATTCGCGTTTTGTTTGAGTGCTTTGATGGTCAAGCATTTGGATTTAATGCGGAATTTGAATAAGCAAGCGGATTTTCATTTCTGCGAGACATTAAAATCCAATTCTCTTTCCATCCAGCGTTCTCTGTTTCTCCCAAATCGAATTCTCTAATACTCGCAGACACAAAACAAAACCAAATTTAAATCTGAGACATAAATAAAAACCAAATTTAAATCGGACTTAGACACCCAAGCAGAGAGACACAAATAGGAAGCGTTTCCAACAAAACATATATATAGCCATTTACCTAGATGGATCATATATATATAGCAGAGAGACACAGATAAGAAGCGTTTCCAACAAAAACATAGATGGATCATATATATAGGAGAGAGACAATGTTTGATGTTTCATTTTGTGGACTTCCTTGAGTTCTCCCAAAATAGAAGTGATCAACGGTTATTTTGTATGTTCTTTTAAGTCACGATCTCTCGTGCTTTTTCTATTTTCATTTTAAATTTTAAAATAATTTTCTATTTTCATTTTAAATTTTAAAATAATTCCAACAACGGTCTTTCAGTTAATGGATTTAACTGAAAGACGCCTTAGTTTCTATTTTCATTTTAAATTTCAAAATAATTACAACAAAGGTGTTCAGTTAATAGATTTCAGTCCCAATCTCAATATGTTCTTGCTTCAGTTAATAGATTTCAGTCCCAATCTCAATATGTTCTTTCTTTTTCATCAACGGTTAAGATTATATCGCTTTTATCTCAGAATCATTAAACGCTTTTGTCCGATCAATGCTACAGTGAGTGGACGCTCTTCAGTGGATGATCATGTTTTTTCTCAACGGTCAAGTTTATGATGGGTTTAGTATGCCATCATCAAGACGTTGTCTTACGGTATTATTATTTGTTTCGTTAATTCAAAATTTATTTTAAATTTTGGTTTTGATTTTATATTTTATTATATTTTTTAATTTTGATTTTTATGTTTTTGGGCATCCCTTTTAAAATTTCTAAGTTTTTGCTATTTTATTTTTAAACATTATTATGGCAAATTATTTTATGGAAAGTTAAATGATTCTATGACAGTTTTTACTATTTTCATTTTAAATTTAATTAACATTTATGCTTAGTTACTATCGTGGAAAGTATTTGTGTTTTTTCTATTTTGATTTTAGGTTCCATTATCTTCATTTTTAACATATATTATCTAAAAAATTCTATTTATATATTTTTTTTGGGTGCCATAGTTGTTTCAACGTTTCTGCTATTTTGATTTAAATTGTTTATTATATTTAGGGATTTCAAATTCTTATTATACTTAGGGTTGGATGAATTGTTGATATTGACCATCGATTCATTATGTTTAATATATATTCTCAACGGTTCACTTTGTATGTGCTTTTCAGTTACCATCTCTCTCGTCATTTTTCTCTTTAGTTTTTAAAGTTTAAAAAAGTTGCAAGAGCTCTCCATCAATGCCTTAGTTAATGGATTTCGATCACGATCACTAGATGTCTTAAGGCTTTTCACTCATGATCATTAAACTCTTTGGTCCTTAAAAGCTTTAGTTAATGTATTTTTTTTAGTCAACATTAGTGGATGCTCCTTTTTTTTTCTTTTTTTAGATATCGATTGTCACATTTGCAATGCTTTTCAAATACCATCATTATGACGTTTTTCTGTTTATTTATGCTTTTGTTTTTGTTTTAATTCAAAATTTCATCAACATATTTTCAGTATGACGTTTTTCTGTTTATTTATGCTTTTGTTTTCGTTTTAATTCAAAATTTCATCAACATATTTTCAGTCACCATCATTAAATGTTTTTTCCTCTATTTTGAATTTAAATTTCATTAACATTAACCCTAGTCGACCACCATTCTCAAACATTCTTATGCTTTCTCTATTTTGATTTTAGATTTCATTAACATCATTCTTAAAAATTATTTAAACTGTTCTACTTATGACAAAAACCTTCTGAGGATTAATTTTTTGTTGTTGTTATTTTCATTTCAAATGTTATTCTCATTTTTAACATTATTTATACATAAATGAGTTGATGATATATACAATCAAATTATGATGGAGTTGGATTTTGTGAAGATTTCAAATATCATATGCCAAGAGTTGTTGAATTTGTTAATTTTACATACATATATTTATTTATTTTTATATTTATTTATAATAATGTTTATTTTATATATTACTAATTTTTCACAAAATTATATAATATTTAATCATTTTTTGAATTTGTATGGTAATTTTTTTATTTGTTTTAAGCTTGATATATGGAGATTTGAACCTTCAATTTTATTCCTTACACAAAATTTTATAATATATTCATCCATAAATAAGCACATCGCTGATTTATGTTGTAATTTTATTTAATATTGATGATAAATTATTAATGTGATAGTTCATTTTTCTTTATAGCATAATCTAAAAAACTCACAAATTAGTCCAAAAATAATGAGAATTACCTCACAAATTTATCAAATATCAAAATTATACCCAAAAGTTCTTGATGATATTGAATCTATACACTCCGACATTATTTAGAAAATGAACTTCGAAAGAAATATATATAGCCATTTACAAAATGAACCTCGAAAGAGATATATATAGCCATTTACCAAGTTAGTTGAACGGCTTGTATCATCTGGAACTGTACACCGGATATATGAATTTCCGGTTTGAACGTTTGATCAGTCAAATTCCACCGTATATACGTATTTCCGGTGGGGTTTGAACGTTGGAGGAGCGTAATACAAACACAAGTGGCATTATGGAGTGTAAGATGCTTCTTTATTGTCAGATAATATAACAAACTTGCCTCTGACAAAAGCACGCCCACTACTTGGCATCTACATTCAAATAAATGAACTTCGAAAGAGATATATATAGCCATTTACCAAAACGGATCACCTGGAACCGGATACCTGATATAATTGCCATTTACCATATTATTGAACGCTTGTTATCATGCTGGAACTTGTACACACGCCCATACTTGAATTCCGTTTGATCAGCCCACTACTTAGCATACATTCACACCGTATACATACAGCTTTCTCGGTGTTTGTACAGTTAGGAGGTTACAAACAGAGCCCTACAAGTTTCATTAATGTCAGAGCAAGAAAGAGGTTCACGCGTTGTACCTTCTGAATAATCCGAGCAAAAAATATGGTAGGAGATAGCGTATGATTCGGTCTCGGACACACCTGGGATGTGCGATTTCGCGGTAGGTGGAACAGGAAAATATGATAGGCGATAGCAGCATGATTAATGTGCATGTGGCAGAGAATTGAAAGTAAACCGTAAATTGCGCTTTCGTTATTAGTCCCTCATGCTAGCTTCCACAACGAGCTGTTAATTGATTAATAAAAATATAACCTAGATTATGTTTTAGGCACCACTAATCGTATAACGAAAATGGCTGGGATTTAATCATCTTCAGCGGGAATCGCGTATCACGCATGGAATACGAACTGCATAGTACAGAGTGGAGTGAAAGAAATAATAGATATAATTTTGATTTATCTTCTATTTAATAAGTTATGGTATTTTTATTTAATATTTGAATAATAAATTATTATATTTTTACTAAATTTTTATATAATACCACGGTTATTACATTTACCCTCATAAATCTAATCTTATCGGAATCCTCTCCAATACTACGACTGTATTTTCACGAGTGAAATCAAGAAAATAAACTTAATTTCACGGAATAGTAACCTTAATTTAAGCAAATTCATTTATTCCTTTGAGATCAGAATGATCCTTGTAGTTACCTCTGGAATCAAATTTAATTCTTTTGTTTATTGATAAATAATACTTATTCTTATAAATAAATTATGAAATAAAACCCGATTTATAATTAAAAATTATAAAAATTTATATCAAATATATAATTTCTTTTGTCTGCAAATTGCATCGTCATCCATCTTCATGGCACACTTAGTTCAGCCTATCTATTTGACTATTCTCTGAACAGTTTGCCATTGCACGTTACAAGATTTCAAAGATTGAGATCCTTGCATCACCTCCATTAGTAGGTACCACCTTGGACTTTGAATCCACTTCCTTTCATATAAAAGTTCATTCTCAAATTATGTCCAATAAGGTTTGCATTCGAAAGCTTAATATGTTCTTAATTTCTTTATACATTAATTTTCATATATTTAAATTTTTGTAAAAAATAATTATAGAGTAATCTAAAAAAGGATTTTCAAAACTAATTACACATTTAAAATCGAATAGTGAGATTTCTCTAAAATCTTGCAGAGTTTTATTGCAATCACAATCTTTATGGGTAACCCTTGTACAATAGAAGTGCCCTAGGGGTTTTTAGGGTGCAAAATCCGTATATACCCAAAAGTCCAAAAACTCCTTTTGAAATTCTCATGATAATTCAAATTAGATTATGTGGTTAATGAATTTGGTGAAAACGTTTTTATTAAAATAGTTATGTGTATTTTTATTTTATTTAAAAAAATCATATATTATTATTATTATTACTACTACTATCCAATTTTAAGGTCACACCCAAGCCACACACCAAATTGATGTATGCGACCCCCTTGTTTGTGGGACAAGGGACCCACCTCCTACCCCCTAATCAAAATATTACATTTAGAAAATTAATTTTGAGTAATAATTATCTTACAAAATGCAAAATAAAATATTTAATGTGGTCTATTAATACCACCTGAAAACTAATAAAATTTAAAGTTATTAATTCATTCTTATATAAAACTACTGGGTAGTCACCATACTTTTCGTCCATTGAAATTCCAAGTGATAGTCACTTTTATGATCCAAGGAATCTTCAAATTTGTGAAAAACACTAAGCATTAGGGTCTATGGGAAAAGTTTCTATCAAAATTAACTTGGAATTTTCAACTAATTTTACTAAAAAGACTTAACAGCATGTGAGTGCCACTTATCTTAAGCTCCTTTCAATTAAGTAATTTATTTTTTTAGAAAATTTACATATAATTGTCATTAAATGTCATAATTAGTGGGTTGTCTAAAACTTAGAGATTAGTGATTATCGAAAAAAAACAATCATCATTAAACAAACCATCATTAAATATTGTAATTAGTAACTGATCTAAAACTTTAACATAACTAATTGTTAAATAAAAATAAAAAACAACCTTCATTAAATAAACAGTCACTAAATACTATAATCAATATCTTTAAATTAATTTAACTATCTTATTTACAAACTCACTCCCAAAAGTTGATTCTCAAAAATTAAGACATAAAATATACCAAAATTTACTAATTTCTACCCCCAATGAAAAGAACAATTACATATTAAAAGTTAGAGGATGGTATGAAATATTATAGTGATCCATTTCTTACCCTGGGCCAAACAGATGTTGTTTTCTTCACTCGCCTTTTGATAGGCCCTTAAAGCATACTCCAATATTGTCCTAGAAAATATAACAAAAATGTCTTGGAGTTCATACCACGCTATGATGATAAATAATTACTAGCATACCTTTGAAGTAGGGAAAGCAAAGCTGAATAGTTACATTATAAAAATTGGAGGATTTGTTTCTTAAAAAAAATGAACTTTCAAAAAGGATTTTTAGTGAGGGTAAATATGAATGCACATAAAATAGAATGATGCATAGTTCTTGAGTTACTAGTTCATTGTTAAGCTAACCCCCAGTCAATGTTTCTAATGGAGCTTTCAAAAGGCAAAAAAATGGTGACATATAAAGAGAGGCTTCCAACAACTATTCAGGTACATGGAAAGAGAACATCATTATCTATGTGATATTTTTGTGGGTAACTTTTACAATTTTATAGGAAGCTTCATAACGCTCACACTTTCACCTCCACATGAAGGGTCAATAATTGCATTATATAGCATTTTGAGATCAATAAAACAATATATACAGATAAAATAATGAATGTACTTCACGTCTATGGTACCTGTTGTTCAACACAATGGCAAGACTTTAGCAAAAAATGGTTTTCAGTTGATTATAGATTTAAGACAATGAATGGAAAATGACAAATGTTCTAAACATTTTAGCATGTCACTAATTCCTAAACACTGAAAGAAAAGGAAATATGTTAGTAATGCCTAAACACTAAACAAAAATTCCTTGAGAGGATGGAAGAATAGTTTCAGCACTCCACCCAAATTATACATGAAAATAGGAAAAATCGCACACATTTGCACACCACACCAGTTCTTGTTTTCTTCTTCTCTCACCTGTTACATAGTTTTTTCCCTAATTTATTATTTGTTCCTATCTATTGACATTCTCCAACCATAATTTCGGTAGAATCATATATTTTTATAGTATGTTGTGTGGAATATTTATTTAATCTCAACACTTTACTAACCTGAAGTAGACATACTTATATGAAATTCTTTCAAAAATAAACCGGAGGCATCCATGTTCCTCCTATTATTGAACAATCTTATATAGGCAGTAGCCCCAAGCTATGCCTCTAACTATCAAGTAAATCAAGGGAGATCTTTGGAATTGTATATTGCACACCCTATGCAACATCCTATAAACCCTTTCTTGGGTTTACCAGTCTTTCTCTCTCACTGGTAAGGGTTAACCAAATACTATATTTATATTCCAAAGTATCTTATTCAAATTGCACCATAGGGTGTTTCTCGCCTACCTTGTATTATCAAGGTGTTATGTATTTTCTATCTAACCTCTTATATTTTCTTTTCACAGAAAACTTTAAGTTTTTTTGTTTTTCCAGAAAGACAAAAGAAAGTTTTTTTCTTCCTGTTTTCTTTTCCTACCTCCTTAGGCATAACTACTTCAATAATTTCCCCTTACAGATAGAGGTTAATATCTCATGTTAGCCTTTAACATATTTACGAGAGAGTTAATTATTCTATCATAAATTCTCATTAATTATCACTTTTCTTTATGTTAAAAATAAAACAATAATTCAACACATGTCTTTTTCCATTTCCCTTAAATAAAAGACTAATACCTGAAAAGTAGATGGGATAATCGTAATTAAAAAAATTATATAATAAAAATAATAACAAAAAAAACTACCATTAAGAAGGGTTCTTGGATATGATATTCCCTCCCCAATTTACAAATGAGAGTTAAGGAAATTAATGAGTGGCATTGTATATTTCTCCTAAGGGGGATTGAACAATAGCCAAAGTGAGCAGTGCATATTGTTCGTTGTGAATTTAGGCGATGGAATGAGAGGTCAGTTGGTATTAATTCCATTTCCTAATTTAGTGATTCTAGTTAGATTATTTGGAAGTACCACAATATAATAGTATGCCATTCAAACTTCCTTTGAGATCGATTTTCTTCGAATTAGTTAAAAAACAATATAATTATGGAAGGAAATGGCATGAGAATTTGTCTCTTGTTTCGTGGAAGCTAGGACATGAAAGAATGGATGGAAACAATTTAGTCTAATATAGTATGTTCATTCCTCCTTACTACTTTTTATAATTTGACATGAGTATGCAATTGACTTACAAAGTTAAATTTTATGTTTAAATTGAAAATAATTTTATTAATTTTTTTTAGAGATCTAGGAAATACTTCTATATTTTTTATATTTTATTAAATAATTGATACTTTTAAAGTTGAAAAAATGGTTGCGCTTCATGTACTCACT
This sequence comes from Pinus tabuliformis, assembly GCA_031772625.1. Classification (NCBI taxonomy): domain Eukaryota; kingdom Viridiplantae; phylum Streptophyta; class Pinopsida; order Pinales; family Pinaceae; genus Pinus; species Pinus tabuliformis. Next base: position 862,944,035 of record CM062810.1, on the reverse strand, counting down.
AAAGGGGAACAAAAAAATCCATGAACATGATAATTTTACGATGCCTTTTATGACATTCTAGGGAATATTTTATCTTACTAATTCTCCCTACTCATAGATATGTTTGATGCACATAACATTTCATGATTCTTGTAGCTTATGGGATATATAGTTTTGGATTTCGTATTGTCTCTTGTTCTTCTAATGTAATTAAGACAAATTTATTCTCATAATCTGAATTACTTTATTTATTTTTGGGTATAATTTAATTGGCATAACAATTACCATATTAATTCCATGTAGATCAGTTAGGAAAACTTGGAATTGGACTAGTAATAGTTATCGGAATCCAACCATTGTAGGTAACAACACCTAACCCAATATGGATCTAATTATGTGAAATCTAGTTCCATTATGAGAAGATCCATCTTAGACATGTGTCTTATTTAAGGAAAGTTTATCTATGGTTCTCTGTGATTGATTATTGTTAATCTTGATTCCTATCAACCACGATAAGTTAATCCGTGCAAGTGAACAGTTCTTTTGTGGAAAAAATTTCACCTGTAAGAAAGTATTTTTACTTATAGCTATGCTTTTAATATGTAAATAAGGGAAAGGTTGTTAAATATCCATTCATTTTCAATAAGGACATCTTCCACTAGAATGGTAAATGTGTTAGAATTAATGCTTACTTTCGAGTTGGTTGGGAATTGTTAGATATTATCAGAATAACCTATCAACCATTATCTATAAGTTTGGAATAAGTTGGATCCAACAAGTATTATAACTAGGGAATAATAATTGAAAATTATTTTTCTCTAAGTGTTGAATTTTTCCAATTTATTATGTATGTATGTATAAAAAATTTAGTCTCTATGGGTACTAGGAACTACCATAGTTTGTCAGTCTTGGTCTTCTTCTTAATTAAGCATGGAATTTGGCTCTTTATTTTCTTGATTGACATTTGGGTGGTTTATGAGGCTTTAGTTTACTCTTGGGTTTATTTTCTAGTGTTGGGACCAATTTTGTTAGTGGGTGGACTAGAATACACATGTTGGTCTAACGACATTAGGTTGTCCTCATTCTGGAAGGTTGATAATAATCCACACAATCACTAGTTAGTTCTAAGGATTGTTCATAAAAGCAACATAGATTTTATTGTATCTTATCAACACCAAGATTCAAACGTCATGAGCACATTTTTTGAGTAGAAATGATCACTTACTATTGTTCAATGCAGTTATTAGCATCATCGTGCATCTAATGCCAAATATCTACTGCATTTACGTTATGTAGTTCATCAGAATCATACTTGAGCTAATGACCACTAGTATCATACCTCTAATTCTTTTCCACTTCATGATTCCCAAAAGGTTCCAGTGCCACAACCTTTAGCTCAGATACCGCTTGCAACATCTTTCAATAACCTCACATAAAAACGCATAGGATTAGAATTTTTTCACACAATTTACCCACATGTAACTTTCAAAATTACCACTCCATATTCCTTCACTAACCATTAGATATAATCTTCATCATTACATAATGTAACTTCAGTAAAGGAATAGTAAGTTACCTAACCACTAATCACCAATGTTGTAGCATATTAATATAGACTACCTGTTGTAACATTGTATCAACTCCATGATCCTTTTAAGTCAATTATTTTAACACATATTAATATAAATGTCATGTCATGCAAGGAATCAACATCACTAGAATTGCACAATAAGAGAACACATAATAAAACATCTATATACCTTAGAAACCCCGTAGGGCGAAAACCAAAAAATGTTTACTTTTATTAAAATATCATGAGGGTTTTCACCCCTCACTCAATGGCTTGTAAGGGAGTCCATCCTTTTACCTTGTCATAAAATCTTACAAATAAATATAATCTTAAGTACAACATATCTAGCTAGAAGCTATTACAAACGCCATGATATCATTTACCCACAAATCCTCAATCTATGTCTTTGTGGCCTAGTTGTTCGCATTAGTGGATCATTCTGCAAGTGACATCTCTCAATTTGCAAGGATAATTAATTCTTTACCTTCCACAATGTTAAACTTAATATATCATTTTCATAAGTCACAATCCTTCCTTGTTGATCAGATGGATAAAAAATATGCTCAAATTTCAAAGTTGTCAGAATGGCTCAAAACCTAAATGATTCTGTAGAGCTAGTCATTCTGAATCTGGAGAAACTCATTTTGTGGAAAACGAATGCTGCATGCTCCCAGAAACACGTTCTGATCATTTTGGGAAACAACATTTTTTTTTTTTATGTAGGGTTGCTCGCTGACATGGCATGCTCACTGAGCCTGCTGACTGTGGATCATTTCCATATGGTTTCTCAACAAGTTGCATTCTTTCAATGGTTGGATGATGGGTTGTGTTGGCAAATTTTCATTGGTCTTGATGTCGACCAACCACAGGTTGCCAAATGGCCCAACTAGAGGCTGCCACTGCCATCTTGGTGGCCACTAAAATTTGTTGAGGGCTGAATAACACTCCGGGGGAGTCAAACACATAATCTCTTTCAAACTTACCACGACCCTCACAAACGTACCGCACAATGGTTCTTGACAAGTATATGGCACAAATGTTATATAAGGTTTAGAGTGGCACATGTTTGGAGAGGGATCGGGCTAAGGCCTAGCCCATGGCCACCCCAGCACCATGGGACCATGGTAGGGGGCCAAGGGCTAGGCGTTAGCCCAACCCCATGAACGCATACCAAATCGTGGTTTCAACCATACAACCTGCCATATATACCATGACCGTTATGTAACCGGGAACCCATGTATGCACCTAAACCATGACTCTAACTGCAATACAATACCGCCTTGTGACCGGGTTCGAAGACCGTGAGTCAAAACCATAGCTGGGAGGAGGTAAGGGGCTAGCTACGGGGGCTAGCCCCAAGTCCCATGTAGACCCACATGACCGAGAGTGTTGGAGGAATAGGGGCTATACAAAGCCCTTTAATTTTGGCACCCAACATAGTCATATGGCCTCCATGTGGCCAAAATTTTTGGAACTGGGGGGCTTAAAGCCACCATTATCCATCCTACAATTTATCCCACCAAGCGGGAATCATGCTAGGTTTAATGGGCAGTTTCTGCGTTTGGGCCACCCGAGCCAGGTTTCGACTGAATTGTGGGGAGATTAGCTGTAGAATTGGGGAAAAGAGAGAAAGACGCATAACTTTCTTAGTTTTTGGTCTTTTTGGGAGTAGAAAGAGGCTAGACAAGGGTTTTTGATAGCTCTGAAGCCATTGGATTTGTTATTGAAGCCATTTGAGCAGTGTAACTTGATGTAATAACTATTTTTATGAGCATAATGATATAGGCCCAAACATTGGAAGCTAGAACAGGAGACATAGCCCAGGAGGGGTGAACTCCTTCATCACTTGTTGTTTTATGTTTGCTATTATGGTGATATTGTCTGAATTATTCTACAAATTTTGAAGTTTTACTTCATGTTTAAGTATTTATAAATTGAAATAAGAGACTTAAAACTCAAATTTTATTACTTGCAATTTTATATAAACCTCAAGCAGTTTCATATACAGATCACCTGCTATCATTATTGTCAACAAACTTTGATATCATGATTAGACAAATTATTAATCAACCAATAACCAATATTTATAATTGATGCTTCTCCATCTATTTCTGTGCATACATAAAACATAAATAAAATGTCGTGACATACCTTCTTTAACATCACTGCACGTGCATTAAAAAAATTCATATAACTATCAATCATGTCTATAGATAGATATGGCATTAACTATATTTCCCTCACATACGTCAATTTTTTTTCCAAATAAAACCACTACAATTATGTTTATTATTTTAAAGGTAACTAGCACATTAGCTATGTTTTTTTATGCGAATACACAAAATTTTCACAGTTGGATGCAAATATGTAATCTTTTCTTAAACGAAGCCAATGTAATCTTGCATGCAAATACATACTCTTTCCAAAAGAGAGCTATCCTAATCTTGTATGCAAAAGCATAATCATTCTAGAGGAAATCTAACATAATATTGTTTGAAAATGCATAATCTTTCCATAAGAAATATATTCACAATAACTATTGTACTTGTATATACATGCTCTATTCCAAAATAAAGCTAACATGATAGTTATTATTTCTTGCATGCAACTGGTTGCTCTTTCCAAAAGAAATCAACTTGATAACTATTCTTCTTGCATGCAAAACACATCCTGCTTTTCAAATGAAGTTAACTAGATCTTGCAAGTAAAAACACATTTTTTTCAAGGGATACAATGCACAGTAACCACTTAGTTCATGCATGCAAATACACTTTCCTCTTTTCAATATGGTAGAAAAATAGATAAGTATTCTCTCTAAAAGAAACTAATTCATGATGGCTATTGTTTTGTGTATTTCACACGCATTCCTTTCTTAGCAATATAACTATTATTTACTTTCATATAAGCACATGTTCTTCTTTCAATAAATCTATATAATAACTATTCTTTCCATGCATGAAAAATAACACATTTGTTTTCAAGAAATCTTAGTTGATAACTATTCTTTCCATTAATGCCAAACTTATTTCATTTTCAGGAAAATATATCTCAATAGATTTTCTTTCATACATGTAAAATGCATTTCTTTCCAATAAGTCTAAATTAATGGCCATTTTTATTTTTATTTTTTATTTATTTTTGTGCATGAAAAACTTATTTCCTTTTCAAGGAACTATCACAATCAACAATTCTCTTTGTGTAGACAAATACATACTTCTTTTACCAAAAGTAATTAACACTACAACTATTGTTTCTATACATAAAATTCTTATTCCTTTTTACATCAACTATAGTATTTTTTTCCATAAAGAGATCTATCACAATAATATATTGTTTTGTGCATGTAATGGAAAATCTCTTTCCAAGAAATCTATCAAAATAGTTCTACTTTTTATGCATGTGAAGAACATATTTCTGCATGCAATAGGTATTCTCTTTTACAAATTGTAATGCATAGGAACCTGTTGATGGTGTTGGTCCCACCAACAATAAGGGGATCTCCCTGATATTAATTTCCAATCAAACCTCGCACCATTTGGTTTACGAGTCCCATCCGGTATAAAGGCTAGTTTTCCAAATCCTTAAAGATTTTCCTTGGCTCTATATGTTAGCACAAGAGAGCGATGCAACAGTGTCTTTGAAAAGCAAGGGGAGTGTGTTTGGTGAGTGTGAAGCGCAAATGATTCAAGGTCCTTCTAATGCAAAGTGGGAAAGAAAAGTGAACCTATAAGCAATAGGTAATAGTACCACACAAGAAGAGACACACATGAACTAGAAGGACCCATCTAACATCCAATAGAATAGTCCACAACATATCCGACAATTGTTACAACCAACAAATAACGAAATATCTATCTAGTATCCCACAGAATAGTCCACAAGGATGGGACAACGATAAAAACCATTACAACACACTCTAAATAAGATAAACACTAATATAATTTAAATAGTTCAACTATCTTAGTACATGTGAAAGAAAACATGAAATACAATCGTCCACAGAATAGTCTTAAAAACATTCATAGTCCATGCATGAAGAATGTGATAGCCTTAAATAGCTTATGTTATGAAGAAAAAGTTCCAAGACACATATTTACATTGTACATCACTAGCCCGAGTAGTAGGACATTGGAGCTACTCCTTGCTCCTCAAAGAACTAGTTGATCTCTCTAATGCCTTACGAGAGGAGCCAGGGTGAAAAGTCATTTGCTCATACAGTGAGGGGGTATATATAACCAAGGGGTGATGCTTTCCCCTTGTGAATATTTGACTACCCTCATGACTGTTCAACTTCCTATGACTTTTCAACTTACATGACTCTTCATATTCATGTGTGTCCTTTGGACTTCCACTTTACAATACATTTGATTACAATATACATCACCAACACTAGTGATGTGTCATATGAAGACTCATGACACGACTTGACATAACACTGCTGACATGGACTAGCTTGATGATCTGGCAATGTCAAGTCACTATTGCTACTGAGTGATATATGTGTTCTTGGATATGATTTCTCTTCTCCTCTGCATAGTTTGGTGATGCAGGGTATTCAATGATCTTTGATCTTGGGAGGTGTTAGCACCTAAATCTGCCTTAGTCTGAAGGAAGGAAAAATTCAGGGTAACCACAAACCATGCTCAGTCTGGTAGCTAGCCCTACCAGAATAGGAGAGGGCTCTCTCCAAGTCACGCTCAGTGAAAATATAAATGATATGGTCTGAGATGACTTACAGTGAAATATTTGATTTTAGGCTAGTAAATAAACATGGATACAAGAAGAAAATTTTGATAAATGACTTAGTTTCTAGGATGTATGGGACCAACGAACAGCAATGAGAAGAGAATTTAACATAAGGGCACAGATTACTTCGTGAGGCAAGACAGGCGGAAAGTCTAGCAATTAAGTTTGAAGTAATGCGTAATGGGAAGATTGTTTAGGAGGGTGAAAAGGGCATGAAAACATGAATCCTTTTCAACAAAAGAAGAAAACATAATGTGAAACTTTCCCACAAGCAGAGCAATAAACATGAATTCTACCTTATCTAACTTAGAAAATTTCACTGGAAATGAATATGAATGAAATGTGAAACATAACGAAATACATATGCAACATAAAGAGAACAAATTTGCTACACTCACAACCACATGAATCTCATGAAACAGAGCCGCTGCCTTTCATTAATCCTCTGTCAAAATCTACAATGAATAATTGAGTTTCCCTCCCACAGTCTCCCAGAAATTAGAAGCCAACCAACCCTTTGCAAATAGTTTGCATACAATACATAAAATGTGCCATGAAGAGATATAATGCCCAAGGGTTGGTGAGTTACTCGAATCATTACAAAATGGAGGTGGAAAGTCAACCATTAGCTACAGGTGCAGCGTTACAAACATGACAAATGGCTTGGGTGACTGTTTGCCTTCCTTTGCCACTTGGATAGAAGCAAATCTGGAGTGAAAATAATTTAAATGTTGCCTTAGGTGCTAAAAAAGTGAAATGTAGATGAGCAGGCCCACTTGGAGAAAGTCGCGAATCGAAATTTCGCGAAACGGGCGCGATTTTGGCCTTTTTCTTTATATGCATCGCGCCAAATTCTATATGCGCCATGCCACTTTGGAGGATATTTTGAGGTACTTGCAAGAGTCCAAATTATGCCCAAGTGTACTTTTTGGAAATCCTGGCCTGTCTACTTTCCAACCCAAGTGGAATTTCTGAATTTGGTGCTCATTTGCCCCTCCAAATCTTCATTCTCCGAAGACGGCTTCCTGTGTGTCAAAATAGGGGCAGAGAAGTCATTATTTGAGTGTTTTTGACCTCCTGGAGAATCAAATCATGCCCAAATTTCTTTTCCAAGCACCAGTAGTCGTGATTTTTCATGATAAATCCAAAAATGCAAACCATTTGTCATTTGGAGATCCCAATCCTACACGCCGCGCTAGTGGCGGGCACACAGGGAGAAAAAACTTCTGTTTTGACCAAAAAATTACCATGTGACCAAAATTGCCCCAAATTTCTTGAAATTTGAGCTGGAGGTTCTCTAAGAGGCACTATGCTAGGCCACAGAAGCTTCAGCCAAGATTCGAAGCTGATCTTGCTCTTTTGCCTCTTTTTCCTCTTTTGTTGCTTTGCTCAATTTTGCCTTCAAGCTCTTTATCCGGGCCTTTGCACTCATGTTTCATGCCCTGTAATGGAAATCCATATGTCTCAGTAAGGCATGGTCCTTGTTGGCCTTGTCCAATAGCCTCTCCAAGTGCATGTTAACTCTCTCTAGATTGGCCTCCCGATCCTAATTGAACTTTTGCTCCAATGACGTGAGCTCAACTCTTCTTCTTTATGTAGCTTGGCGATGCTCACGAATGTTTTGTAGCTCCATGATCGTTTGTTGATCCTAAAGCTACTTGTTTCTCTGCTCTAGGTATTTCATGTTCCACTTAGCCCTCTCCAAGTCAAGGGATAAGGCCTCAGTCTCTGATTGCTGCTCCTGGATGATCTCTCTAAGCTCCGCATTTGTCGGTTCTGTATCTATCTCATCATCATGAAGGAGAACGAATTCGGTCTCTCATTCACCTGATGGCTCATCTAAAGGCCCCTCATCATGCATTGGCTCCTTACCTCTATCCTTTTCCTGTGTCGTCGATCCCAGAAGCGAGGCCCCTTCCACCCCGGGTGGAGATAACACTTGCTTTGCCGCTGCAAACAAATGTCTACTGCCTCTCTAATAGGTGATGAATACTAGCATAGTAACAGCCTCATGGCGCTCATACTAATGAGAAGGACCACCTATCTCATGCCCTACCTCTGATAGTACCTGTGGAGTGCTGAAGAAGTCAAGGGAGATGAAGTCCTCCCAAACAATGCCCTGCAATCCCAACTGATGATCCACCAAAATCCGGATAAGAGCAAAGTGATAAACATTGTTAAGTTGTTGCCGAGCGGTCTTATGCTGCATGAAATTGTTCATCCTCTCTATGTTCCTGCAAATGAAAAATGGGAGGTTCATCATCCGCACCCTAGTAAAGTGCATGAGCAACCTGAAGTGATAGGCATATAGGCAAGAGAAGCTCCCCTCACAACTGAAGTACTTAATGATCAATTTCGTAAACGGAGCATACTCACCTTTCAAATATATGAATGGGAAGACTCTTGTGAGATGCCTCAAACAACTGGCCTTAATGTAAGGCTCATAGTATTGCCTATCCACCCTCTTCTTCTTATGCCACTATTCTCCAACATTTGGTATACCCGTCGCCACTAAGATAGTTTCGGGTGTCAATGTGAAGGTTACCCCAACCAAGATAGACTGACCTCCATGTAGGTGAAGCACAAAAAGATGAGCCAATTCATGATGAACTCTAGCATTAGCCACCCTTTGAAAAATTCAAAACATGCTAGGTGCTGGAAACATGACATAGCTAGAGGGCATGCCTGCAATTCAGTGAGGGTGTTTGGCTCATCCCTGACATGTTTGCCACTCTTGTGATGTCTCCTGGGAGCCTGTTCTCCTGAACCTGTATCACTGTGAGTTTCCACTTCATACTCTTATGAACCCTCCGATGCCAGGACTATTGTTTATGTACTGTACTTAGGTTTCTCTTTGATGATGGTGAGAAGCTACGTTTTGTTTTCTGTGATATCTGCCACCAAGGGGAACAATGAAACAAAGGGGGTATTAGGAGGGGAGTAATGTGATGGGAATAGGGGTTATGGGGAGAAGTTTTTTTAGGGATATGTAAGGGGTTTGGAGTATTTAATAGGGTAGGGTTTTGGAGTTTGACAAGGTAGGGTTGGGGTTTGTATTGACCACATAGTGGAGGGGATGAGTATGAGTTTGGTAGTACTTCAGGGTAGTGAGAATAGGAAACAATGGCATAGGGGGGATGGTAAGGAAGGAAAATGGAACCTTGGCATCAACACCACACTTATACAACCCTAGCAACAATGACTTTTTGGTATTTTCTTGTGGTTGGTTTTATGAAATTTTTTGCATTCAATCATGGGCATAAACCACCATATCACTCATAATATTTTATGAACAAGTGATGTTATAGAGCCTACCTGCCGATTTGATGGGCTTCACAAAAATTTTGAGGAAGTTTGGCAGTGTTTTGGCGCTCTGTCTGTGTGCACCGTGCAAAACCTAGTGCGCCACGCTAGCTAGAAAAATACACTGCGGCCCGGCTCTATGTGCGCCGCACCCTCTGTGTGCACCACGCCCCTATTTATATGCGCCAAGCCCTGAAATCGCCTCCAATCTTGCTCCAAACCATGCACGATGCACACTCAAACCTTTGCAGTGTTTCCTTAAGCACTTGATTTGAAAAATGACTTTGATTTTGGTGGGAACTTGTATATAAAGTCTTATAATTCATGGGTTAAATTTTTATTTTTTCAAAAACCCATTTTCTAATGTTATGTTTTGACACTTTTTCACTGACTTAAAACAACCCTGATTTTCACTTTTCCTCTGAAATTTTAGCTCAAATGATGAAATTTTTGGCACTCTTTGCAGGGATTGCATGACAGGGCATTTGGCCACGGAAACCATGACTGCGCCTGGAGAAATCAACTGTCGATCTCTTTGAAAATTTTATCACCAATGACACTGTTTGACTTTTCTTCAAAACAGAGTTTTGAAGAATAGTCGAAGTTTATCAATATGACGATGAAACTTTGTGAATCATTACTTTGTAAGGGCCTCTCTCTAGCCTGCATGGCTTTACTGTACATATTTAAAGACCAAACTGATAAATCCCTAGACCTAATGATCGAAAATGACCTTTGTCCATTAAAGGACCAGACCTTGACTATCATGGACTTTGGTGATCATTGACAAAAGGCCTAAGCTAGCAGGAGCTTGACATGAGGGGAAATGAGTAGCATGACCTTTCTCTGTCAGATTATGGCATGCCCCTAGTGGAATTCAGTTGAGTGAATGGAGCGGGACACCTAAAAATGAGATGCAGAAAGAGTTTTGATCTCTGACGGAGGACTGACAAGACCGACTCTAATAGAAGGTGGTTGCAAACTTGTGTCCCTTTGCTTGCTCTTGATAGGTCCACTCATAATTTCAACTACAAGTGAGTCTTGAGGCATGCTTCCCTCCTTCTTCTCCTTCTTCATCATCTCGTCATGACTTGATAGTGTACCTATTCTTGCAATTCACTCTTGACGGGACGACATCAATAAGAAAAATCCCTAGTCTAAGATGATGCATTATTATCCATGAACTAAGCCTAGAACGAGTGAAAAACAGGGAGAAAGAGCTAAATGATTTTGCATTATGCAATTTCAGCCTCTAGGGAGAGAGATTGATCACTGAGATTGCGTAGAGCGCAACTCAGGCTTGGCTAAGTAACTTTTCTGCATAATCCTCACTAAGGAGAAAAATTGCACAGTGTCCACTCTCGGACATAATTGCACAGCTCAAGCAAGTAGTGGATGCTTTGGGATGAGGCTTTAGGAGGATAGATTGTACAGTTTCAAGAGGCGAGGGGGACTAGGCAATAGAGAGGAATAAAGGGAAAATCTGTGCAGTTTCTGCGGGAAGTGAGCTCTAGTTGAGGGAAGGGCACTGAGGGAAGCATTTGCATAGTTTTGGAGACAAAGGGAGGCTGGGATATCTATGCATTGTATAGTTCTAACAAGAAAGGGAAAATATTGGGGGTTGAAGGTGCGAAGTGTGTAGTTCAAGGTAGACTATGAGGCATAAATGCATAATTATGGGGTCAATGAAGGCCTTTGGACTCTACAATTGTGCAGAACAACAACCTTGGAGGAAAATGACTATGAATTGGGCAGCTCTAGTAAGAAAGGTCACATCCATGAGGGCTGAGATTGTGAAGTTGCGTAAAGTGTGGGAAGGGAGATGGATTCATGATGAGCTTGAATTGTGATCCCACACTTAGCATACTTTGACGAGACAACAACATAGATCATCAAAACAAACAAACAAGGCATTCCCCTCTATGCGACTGCCTCATGATAAGATGCGACAAGTGTGACACTTAGGATAGACTTTAAGACCACTGTGACAAGACTTGTGTGACAATGCTCTAGACCTTGTGTATGAGTGTGATAAATGTTTACATGGTTAAAAAAAATCATATGCACAAAGACCGACCTTCAAAACCACCAGAAAAGGCTCACAAACATTATGTAATAGTCAATCATGCCAAAATGGGATAGTTAATCGAAAAAGAAAAAGGGGCCAAATAACTTCAAGAAAGCCCATGTAATGAGGTTGAATGTTTGTAACAATCAAGGAAAATACCAAGGAAGCTCCAAAATTTAAGAGAAAGCCAAAATTTTGGAGGGTGTTGTAGCAACTACAACATGGCGACACACTCGTTGAACTCCAACTTCTTTGTCATGTCTAGTTTCTTCTATGCAGGGCCTTGGTTCCTCAGGGATTATTGATTCATCACGCAGATCACTCTAGCCTTCCAACTTAGCCCATGGGTAGACATGGTCCCCTCTATACCTTCTCTGTTTAACACAACATAAGATTCAACATAATCACAATGTTTCAAGTTGGGAAGGGTAGTTTAGCTTGTGAGCTTAAGATTTTCAAAGTATAGTTTTTCATCTATGGTGTTGCTTTGTTGCTAGCAAGCCTAAATAATACCTCGACAGAGTCATGCAGGAACACAAACATTGCTCCGCTACTAGTGAGCCTGGACAATACCACGACGAAGTTTATTGCTTCACCTCTCTGTTTAGGAAGCCTTTCTCTTCTTCCACCTTTACTTATTCATTTAAAGAGAACTCTACATCAACACTTATTTACATTGGGGCAGAAAAGGGATCCTGACTTATTGAGAGAGAAAAGAGGTTTTTCCTTCAGAGAAGCATATAAAGATCTCTGATTTAGGTTTTCTCATTTAGATTTTACCCCTTCTCCGTCTCTACTAATTGGATAAGCTTCAGAACACCAGCAGAAAAACTGATTATAGGCATGAGGTTTCTAGACTAGCAATGGGTTCATGTTTGGACCAAAACTCTCCTGACAGATGAATCGTATTTTTTTCAGAACTTCATTAGCCAAAAGAAGTAGCCAACACAAGGAAGACATACATAAGGCTAGCCAAATGTTGCAGTATCACAAGACTCTTTAGACTTAAGTCACACACACACTTAGAAGCCACAATGCAATCAAGCACAACACTTATTCACATTACAAAAACAACATAAAATTATAACAAATAAACAAATGGAAAACAACATAAGACTATGTACATAGTGCGGGGCGCAACCCTAGATCTTTACTGAAAATACTATTTTAAGTCTTGGAATTGACAAGGAGAGATTCAATCTTCCCATCAAGTGATTGGGAGACGATATGTGTGCTGGCCACGCTTCTCATGTACTATGTATAGTCCAATCCACAACGACTAAAATTTAATCTGTTTTCCTTTGTCCTCATGGGATTTATCCCACTTTAAGATTAAGTAACCCACACTAAAGTTGTTTTTCAATGCAGAATTCTTGTCAAAACACCTCTTGATATGACTCTAGTGAAGTAAAAATATTTCTTTGGCTTTCAACCTTTCTTCCTGTAGCTTGTTCAAAGTGTCCATCCTATGCTGAACTAAAACACATGGCTTGCCTTGGGACTCTTGTGATAGTTGGAGAGTGGGAAAGTAGATGTTCGGTGGGAGGATGACCTCTTTTCTATGAACCAGGAAGTAATGGGAATTGGGAGGTGTTCAAAGAAGGTTTATGCATGACTTGGTCTTCCCATAAGGCATTCACCAACATGGAGTACCAGTTTCTCTATTTAGAGAATATGGTCCTTTTTATGATACGAAGGAGGTTCTTGTTCATGGATTCAATAAGACCATTCCCATGTGGATAATAATTAGATGAGTGTTTCAATATAATACCATTTCCAAATGAAAAATAATGAAGCTTTAATGATGAAAAATATGTTGCACTGTCAAAACAAGTGACGTAGGAATGCCGAACCTGGAGATGATGTTCTGCTGTAAAAAGTTGATGACTTCCTGATTGTTCACCTGTTTTAGCCGAATTGCCTCTGTCCACCACGTGAAATAGTCTGTAGTGGTAAGAATATAGCAATGTTGCCTTGACGAGTGCGGGAAAATTTCCCCAATGATATCCAAGCCCCATTGTTGAAAAGGTTCTTCCACTGCAATGGGCTGCAACGAGGCTGCCAACTTTTGATTTTTGTCGGCACACCTTTGATAGACCAGACACTTGCGGGCATAGGCGTGAGCATCTTTGAATAATGTAGGCCAGTAAAAGTTGGCCCACATAACTTTATGTTATGTAGTGTTGCCTGCAAAGTGTCCCCCGACTGGTCCGTCATTGAGATCACGCAATACCTTTTCTGAATTGTCTGCCTCCAAACACCTAAGCTGTACTCTATTGTGATGCTTTCTAAACAACACCCCATGAACCAACTGATATGGTAATGATCTAATTTAGAGTTCCCTATTCTGCTACATGGAAAAGTGAGGGGGCACTATGCCATGCTTGAGGTATTGGCAGACATCTGTGTACCAAGAGTTTATGTCTGTAGTGGGGGAGGCTTGCTCAACGTTGTACATTTCAATCTCTTGCTCCCATCCTATGAGATCTTCTTCTTCCTCTTTTGCATTCATTGTTAACTAGAAAATACCACGACCCTTGATTGTGTGAACTGGCTTGATGTCTAGATCATACTCTTGTAACCTGCTCATCTAGTTCACCCTCCTTTCACCCAAAACTTATTGAATAAGCAGTGACCTGACAACTAGATGTGGAACAAAGACAACACAATGATTCTTTAATAGATAGGGTCTTAAGTGATTTGCCACCTTTTACATTGCATAAGCCCGTTTTTCCATGACGAGGTAGTTTAACTTTGGTCCCTTCAGACTTGTCATCATGAAGGAGGTAGGTTGTTCATTGTTTAACTCATCCTTATGAGTAAGTACAACAGCTAGAGAGGTGTCTGAAGAAAAAGTATAGAGAAATAAGTCTTTATCGAAGTTCGGGTTGTACAACATGGGTGCTTCTACTATAGACTGTTTGATACGGGAAAAGCATCCTTTTCCCTTTCATCTTATTTGTAAACTGCATCCTTCTTTACCATCTCCTATATTGTTTTGACAATTTGGGCATAGTCGGAGATGAACTTGTGGAGGAAGTTGATCTTCCCCAAGAAAGACTGCATGACTTTCTTATTCACTGGGTTGGGAATTTACATGATAGTCCTGACCTTATCTGGGTCTACCTTGATCCCACTTTTGGTAAAAATGTGTCCCAAGAGATTACCCTGAGACACTGCATAGATACTATTTTTGGGATTCAAGGATATCTCGTATTTACGACATCGCTCAAACATTTTCTTCAAATGGGGAAGGTGATTCGACCTTTGTTTAGAGAATATTGTTACATAATCGAGATAGACCACTATGCTCTAGCCAATGAGCCCATAGAAGCTGGTGTCCATTGCACATTGGAATGTTACACCAATGTTAACTACCCCAAACAGAATTCATTGAAACACAAACATGTCCCACTTCATTTTAAAAGTAGTTTTTAGTTTGTCAAGATCTGCCACTAGAACCTAGTTGTATCTTGAAAATATGTCAAGTAAAGAAAACATTTTAGACACCAATACTATTTGCAATATCTACTTCATGGATGAGACAAGGTAGTTGTCCTTGTCCAAGGCGCGGTTGAGATTCTAGAAATCTACACACAGGCGAATCTCCCCAGACTCCTTTCTCACGGGAACCAAGTTTGATACCCACGTCAAATGTTGCACCTTATATATGATCCAAGAATCCAACAATTTTCTCAACTCCTTTTGTATGAGGCGTTCAAGCTTTAGATGAACTTTCCTCAGTTTCTGTTGAAATGGCTTGGCCCCTTCCTTGATCGGTATTACATGTTGGATGATTTGCATGTCATATGTCTTAAGTTCATTGCACGTCTATGCATAGACATCACAGTACTGTTTGAATAAGCGAATGAAGGCTTTCTTATCTTATGGTGTGCAACAATTACCAAGATTGACATATTTCAGATCTTTCTCAGTTCCCAAGTCGATTTTCTCATGCGACATAGTGGAAGTGTGGGTCTTGGCATTAACGGGCCTAAGAAAGTGGTTTTGCAGATCATACAACTTCTCCAATGATACCACACCCTTGGGGATGAGGTTCCCTTTATTTGCATTAGCTGCATCCTGCAGTGCCTTTTCGTGCTCATCCTCATTGATCGCTGCATCCTTTAATATGTTAACATTCGCCATAAAATACAATATATGTTGGTCATCATAAAAAATGTGTAAGTTAGTGATATTATCCAAGACAGAAGGTTTATACAAAATTTTAATAGAGAAACCGTCCCTTAATGGTGATATCCTAGCAGTAGCGTTTTCCAAGGCATCCACAGCTGAATTACACATTCTTGGAACTTAAATAATATTTAAAATCTTGGAAGTGTGAGATGAGTCACCATGCCTCCTATTGATAACTTTTAAGATGAGGTGACACATAATGTACGGTGTTACGTACCTGATGCACCATGATTTCTGAGTCACCTACCACTTTTAGAATGGAAACATTGAGGTCGATGACCTTCTGTAAGCCCAATACTAGTGCTTTGTACTCTACATTGTTATTCTTGCACTTGAATTCCAAGCAGCTAGAGCTCAAATGTTTTCTCTGCAGTGGGTTTATTAAAACAAAACTAGCTCCAGAGCCCTCTTGCGTCTTGAATCCATCAAAATATATAGCCCACATATAATAAGTACAAGGACTACTGACTGCACCACTACTACTACTACTAACTGTACAGAGTTCATTATCGCCAGTTGGATAAGGAAGGAGGTCCAACTGTGTGTCTGGTGGGACTAGGGATGGCTCTGCAAGATAACACCCTAGCTGTGTTTACAGAAAGTAATTGCTAAATAACAGTTCTACGAAATCCATTGGCTTGTTGTGTCTGTTCAAGGGAGTCACCATGTGCTTCATGTATCTCTCTGAGTCTACTCGTATTTGATTGTTCTTGCCCCTATATGTAAGCCATAGGTGTGACCAGTCTATGGAAAAGTATCCTTGAAGCTTGCTTGACCAATCTCTGCTTAGTAACACTCTGTATGATTCTGGAATGTCCACAATCACTCTGTTGATACATTGGTGAACTCGTCTGTCAGATGATAAAGGATGATGACATCTTTGAGTTCACCAATTGCATGGATATGAGTTCTGTATAGCTAAATAATCTGTGCATCTATCTTTTCCCATTTAGCATTGATCTTCTTGGCAACAGATAATGGAATGACATTCATCGATGCACCTGAATCAACCAAGCAATTGTGTACAATTAAATTGAAGATTTCGAGCGTTAACAAAAATGGTGGGCAGAGTGTGTTTGCATCCATCGTGAGTGCATTAAGTACAGATGCGAGAGTATTGGAAGACTTATCAGATCCCTTGTTCGAAGAGAAGCATTACCTATAGAGGTTTTCCCAAGTGCCCATATAAGGATGTCTCGTTGGTTCCTAATATTTGTGAGTTCCAACATGGAGATGTTTGCACGAACCTTCTTCATATCATCCACAATGTTATAATGAACAACAAGAGGACTAACAGAGGTGTTTGGGGATGAAACTTGGTTTGTGGTTTCCGGAGGGATGGTTCTGTCCTTACTGCTGTTGGAAACACTTTTTGTTGAGATTGCTTTCCCGAACTTGCTTAAAGTGTTCTGCTATGAGTTAATAGGTGGATTGAGTTTCCTTAATAGGTTTTCTTTGAATTTTTTTTTTGTCACCTTAATTATAGTGGTCAGCCCTTGGCTTCTTAGGTTGTATCGGTTGCTCTACTTCTGGGATAGACCGTCACTAGGAAGCTACTTATTGGCATTTTTCTTTTGGGTTGTGAGAACGCAATGGTACATGTTCATTGGATGCCCAACACTTGGAGCTTCATTAGCTGCAGTAGCTTCTTCCCATTCTTCCTTCCCTTCAAGAGGCTCAGTATGCTTCTCAACCATGACTGAATAAACAAACTGTGCAACCATTCTTCTCATGAGTTGGTTCCATTATAGGCACGTCTTTTCTAAATGATGCTCGTTATGAAACATGAAATACAAATCTGTGCTAACTTTTTCAATATTCAGGACAACATTGGAGCTTTGTGCAGACTTTGCTGGATGATTGTTGCTACTTCTAGAAGTTGAATTCCTTTTTAACAAGAACTTGGGAGGCTTGCTACTCATGGAAGTCTCACCTTTCCTCTGTTTAAGTTCAACCATTTCACTGGTCAGGAACTTGATGAGACGAGTCAGGCTTTCAAGATCATTTGTTTCTTTCTCCTTAGCCTTACTCATGGAGGTGTGAGATCTCTTACCCATGTCCTTGGAGTCTTTTGTTGATTCATCATCCGAGATGAATCCAATAGCATGCAAGTCCTTCTCAAGGACAATAGCATCTTCATAGTTTTCTATCAATGTCTCTCTCACAGTTCACTTTACAAACTGAGAAATATTTATAAGCAAGGCAAAAGTGTAGTAATATATGGTGATGGAGTTGTGAGGTTTTGTGTTGATAGAAAATTTGTTCAAGATGTGATTGAAATCTTTAACTTTTTCCTTCTTCTCCATCTTAAGATTACCTAACTCCTTTAATAACATGGTAGGGGTCTTGTCTTCAACAATTCTTTTAGGAACAATTTTTTGAATCTCCTCCAATTCTGGATGGAGTTTGGAGGAAGGCTATGATACCATACATCTGCTATACCATCTAAGGTACATGGAAAAAGTCTACATGCAACATCATCGTAACGCACCTCAAGTGTTTGTAGATGTAGGTAAAAGTTGTCCAAGTGATCTTCATCCTTCACTGTCTTGTTAGGGTCATACTTTGTCAATAGCTTTTTACATGCCTTGGCATCTTATGTAGGACACCCAAAAGTGCTAGTGGGCCCCAAGTCATCCAATATAGATTTTTATCTGCCATGTCTTCCTCTTCGTTTTCCTCCTCTTCCTTTTCCAAGTGTAATGGTTCCTCTTCCTCTTCTTCTTCTTCTTCTTCTCTGCTTGTCCTACCAAAAGTTGAACACAAGAGTAAGGGGTTTCCTCCGATACCTCCATGAAAGAGTGGAGGCTCTTCTTCCCTTTTCACAATATCTACTAATTCTTCAAGAGTGGTGAGTACCACTTATTCAACGAACGAGACTACTGTCCCTATGGGGTTGGAATTTTTGTTCTTTTGCGAATATGGAAGACTTATTACTACTGGAATCAATCCAATAGCTTTTGCAAACTGATGGGTGATGAGGCAGATAACTCGATCCTAATCATAAGGGATTTCACGTTCAGGCCTGGGCTAGGAAGAGTCACCAACTTCAGAAGTACGAGTAGAGAAGGTGGAGTGAACGTTGTTTCCTTGACCAAAAGATGGATTAGTGGGATTAGTGGGTCTATTAGCCATAAAATACAGGCAACCCTCCTTCTAGCACCATAAATGTTGATGGTGTTGGTCGCGCTAATAGTAAGGGGATCTACTCGATATGAAGTCGCAATTATACCTCACATTGTTTGGTGTAGGAGTCCAATCGAGTATAAAGTCCCAATTTCCAAATCCTTAAATATTTTCCTTGGCTCTAGCTATTAGCACAAGAGAGTGATGCAATGGTATCTTCAAAAAGAAAGGGAAGTGTGCCTGGTGAGTGTGCAGTACAACTGTGTTGAGGTTCTTTTACTGCAAAGGGGGAGAGAAAAGTGAGCCTCTAACTAAGAGGTAATAGTACCACCTAGGAAGAGACAGACATGAACCAGAAGGACTCGTCTAACATCTAGTGAAATATTCCACAACGGATGCGATAGTCATTACAACCAACAAACAAGGAAAGATCTATCTAGTATCCCACAAAGTAGTCCACAAGGATAGGACATTGATAACAACCATTACAACACATTCTCAATAAGATAAGCACTAAAATAACTGAAATAGTTCAACTACCTTAATACATGTGAAAGAAAACATGAAATACAAACGTCCATAGAATAGTCTTATAAACATTCATAGTCCATGCATGAAGAATGTGTTGGCCTTAAAAGGCTTATGCTATCAAGAAAAAGTTCCAAGACACATATTTACATTGTACATCACTAGCCTTAGTAGTGGGACATTGGAGCCACTCCTTTCTCCTCAAAGAACTAGTTGATCTCTCTAATGCCTTGTGGGAGGAGCCAAGGTGAAAAGTCCTTTGCTCATACAATGAGGGGGTATATATAACCAAGGGGTGATACTTTCCCCTTGTGACTCTTTGACTACCCTCATGACTGTTCAACTTCCTATGACTTTTCAACTTACATGACTCTTCATGTTCATGTGTGTCCTTTGGACTTCCACTTTACAATACATTTGATTATAATATACATGGTCCACACTAGTGATGTGGCATATGAAAACTCATGACATGGCTTGACATGACGCTACTGATATATTTCAGTCTCTCATTCTCTCTCTCAATCATCTCTTACCCATTCACCCCTCTCCCTCTCTATCTCTATGTCACCATCACTCCCTTTCTCTCTCCCCAGCAAGCGTAAAACATAAATCTTAAATCTAATTTTGAAACCTGACTTCACTTAACATTACTTAACATTAAGTGAAACTAATTCTTTCAACAAAAATATATGGTAACAATATACATTTTTATATACATCATAAACATGAAGATTTTACAATATTAATAAAAGAATCACAACCCATTGTGTCATTTAAAGTGCAATTCAAAAAATTAAGAATAAAAACATACATTCTAGCAATTCTTATAAAAAATACATACTTCACTTAACATTACTTAGCATTAACTGAAACTAATTCTTTCAACAAAAATATATGGTGACAAAATACAATTTTATATACATTATAAACATGAAATCGATTTTATAATATTAATAAAAGAATCACAACCCATTATGCCATTTAAAATGCAATTTTAAAACCTAAAAATAAAGACATAAATTCTAGCAATTTTTGTAAAAGATACATTGTAACATTAGTATTTTTGATAAAGTATTAATAACCCTGCAATATTTAAATGCATGTTAAATAAAAATACATTTCCATATTTAAAAAGAGAAATATTTACATAAAAATAATAACCAACATAAATTAAATAATAAATTCATATAACCGTACACCAAAAATATATATTTGATCATAAACACAACTGAATGCAATTTTATAATGAAGAAAAATAAACAAATATATAATTATAAAAATCAAATTTATAATATATATATATATATATATATATATATATATATATATATATATATATATATATATAATAAGTAAATAATGAAGAATATATATAATGACAAATAAATGATTTTTTTTTTTATAAAAAAAAAGGCCCATTAAGAGAATTCAAGATTTTTTTTTGTTAATTTTTTTCATACTAAACATAATAATAATAATTTAATGGAAAAAACAAAACGACCGGAGCATCTCACCTAGCGATAATAAAATAGACAGGGTTAAACAAAATGAAACTGAAACAAACATAATAATAATTTAGTGGAAAAAATATACTAAAATAGACGGAGTTAAACAAAACTAAACTTAAAGTAATAATGGAGAAAATATTTAATCCTGTAAATAAGTATTACATTTGTAAAAACAATTTAGTGGAGTATAAGGAGGGTATCTGCAATTCGGGCCGTAGTGTGATCTCATTTGGTTTGGTTTGAGATTTGTAATTTGAGACTTGCCTACCAGATATTTGTGGTTTGAGACTTGCCTACCAGATATTTGTGGTTTGAGACTTGCCTACCAAGAAGATGATGGAAGGAATGAGGTTTTCAACTATGGAAAACATTGTAGAAGATGATGGAAGGAATGAGGTTTTCAATGATGGAAAACATTGCAGTAAGATGTGTGAGGGTTCAGAGTACCAACAATTTGAAATAGCAATTTTTCATACAAGGATTTCTTGAACGAGCAACGACGATTTTTTCGTTCATTCTTGTTGATAATAGAGGGTGATATAAGACTGAAAAAGAAATCTTTCACGAAATTCTAAATAAATTAAAAATAATGAATGACATTGTATAAATGAAAGGACTAGGTTTTTGATGGATTTAGAGAGTGGAGCAGAACAAAGCGTGAGTAATAATAAAATGTACCTCGAACTAAATGGTTTCATGGTGAACAAGGCGTGTTAAAATATAATAAAATAGATAAACACTGAATTGAAATCAAGAAAACTTTTAGTGGGATAACTAAAGGTGACTTAAAATTAGAAAGCTAGATAGTACAGAGATGCAACTTAAACAAATTCGAAATCTCAATATAATAAAATTAGATAGGGTTAAACAAAACTTCACTGAAAGTCAATAGTTGCATTATATAGCATTTTGAGATCAATAAAACAATATATACAGATAAAATAATGAATGTACTTCCTTACACTTTCTTGTCTTCAGTATTACGACACGTCTATGGTACCTGTTGTTCAACACAATGGCAAGACTTTAGGAAAAAATGGTTTGCAGTTGATTATAGATTTAAGACAATGAATGGAAAATGACAAATGGTCTAAACATTTTAGCATGTCACTAATTCCTAAACACTGAAAGAAAAGGAAACATGTTAGTAATGCCTAAACACTAAACAAAAATTCCTTGAGAGGATGGAAGAATAGTTTCAACACTCCACCCAAATTATACATGAAAATAGGAAAAATCGCACACATTTGCACACCACACCAGTTCTTGTTTTCTTCTTCTCTCACCTGTTACATAGTTTTTTCCCTAATTTATTATTTGTTCCTATCTATTGACATTCTCCAACCATAATTTCGGTAGAATCATATATTTTTATAGTATGTTGTGTTGAATATTTATTTAATCTCAACACTTTACTAACCTGAAGTAGACATACTTATATGAAATTCTTTCAAAAATAAACCGGAGGCATCCATGTTCCTCCTATTATTGAACAATCTTATATAGGCAGTAGCCCCAAGCTATGCCTCTAACTATCAAGTAAATCAAGGGAGATCTTTGGAATTGTATATTGCACACCCTATGCAACATCCTATAAACCCTTTCTTGGGTTTACGAGTCTTTCTCTCTCACTGGTAAGGGTTAACCAAATACTATATTTATATTCCAAAGTATCTTATTCAAATTGCACCATAGGGTGTTTCTCACCTACCTTGTATTATCAAGGTGTTATGTATTTTCTATCTAACCTCTTATATTTTCTTTTCACAAAAAACTTTAAGTTTTTTTGTTTTTCCAGAAAGACAAAAGAAAGTTTTTTTCTTCCTGTTTTCTTTTCCTACCTCCTTAGGCATAACTACTTCAATAATTTCCCCTTACAGATAGAGGTTAATATCTCATGTTAGCCTTTAACATATTTACGAGAGAGTTAATTATTCTATCATAAATTCTCATTAATTATCACTTTTCTTTATGTTAAAAATAAAACAATAATTCAACGCATGTCTTTTTCCATTTCCCTTAAATAAAAGACTAATACCTGAAAAGTAGATGGGATAATCCTAATTAAAAAAATTATATAATAAAAATAATAACAAAAAAAACTACCATTAAGAAGGGTTCTTGGATATGATATTCCCTCCCCAATTTACAAATGAGAGTTAAGGAAATTAATGAGTGGCATTGTATATTTCTCCTAAGGGGGATTGAACAATAGCCAAAGTGAGTAGTGCATATTGTTCGTTGTGAATTTAGGCGATGGAATGAGAGGTTAGTTGGTATTAATTCCATTTCCTAATTTAGTAATTCTAGTTAGATTCTTTGGAAGTACCACAATATAATAGTATGCCATTCAAACTTCCTTTGAGATCGATTTTCTTTGAATTAGTTAAAAAACAATATAATTATGGAAAGAAATGGCATGAGAATTTGTCTCTTGTTTCGTGGAAGCTAGGACATGAAAGAATGGATGGAAACAATTTAGTCTAATATAGTATGTTCATTCCTCCTTACTACTTTTTATAATTTGACATGAGTATGCAATTGACTTACAAAGTTAAATTTTATGTTTAAATTGAAAATAATTTTATTAATTTTTTTTAGAGATCTAGGAAATACTTCTATATATTTTATTAAATAATTGATACTTTTAAAGTTGAAAAAATGGTTGCGCTTCGTGTACTCACTAAAGGGGAACAAAAAAATCCATGAACATGATAATTTTACGATGCCTTTTATGACATTCTAGGGAATATTTTATCTTATTAATTTTCCCTACTCATAGATATGTTTGATGCACATAACATTTCATGATTCTTGTAGCTTATGGGATATATAGTTTTGGATTTCGTATTGTCTCTTGTTCTTCTAATGTATTTAAGACAAATTTATTCTCATAATCTGAATTACTTTATTTATTTTTGGGTATAATTTAATTGGCATAATTATTACCATATTAATTCCTTGTAGATCAGTTAGGAAAACTTGGAATTGGACTAGTAATAGTTATCGGAATCCAACCATTGTAGGTAACAACACCTAACCCAATATGGATCTAATCATGTGAAATCTAGTTCCATTATGAGAAGATCCATCTTAGACATGTGTCTTATTTAAGGAAAGTTTATCTATGGTTCTCTGTGATTGATTATTGTTAATCATGATTCCTATCAACCACGGTAAGTTAATCCGTGCAAGTGAACAGTTCTTTTATGGAGAAAATTTCACCTGTAAGAAAGTATTTTTACTTATAGCTATGCTTTTAATATGTAAATAAGGGAAAGGTTGTTAAATATCCATTCATTTTCAATAAGGACATCTTCCACTAGAATGGTACATGTGTTAGAATTAATGCTTACTTTCGAGTTGGTTGGGAATTGTTAGATATTATCAGAATAACCTATCAACCATTATCTATAAGTTTGGAATAAGTTGGATCCAACAAGTATTATAACTAGGGAATAATAATTGAAAATTATTTTTCTCTAAGTGTTGAATTTTTCCAATTTATTATGTATGTATGTATAAAAAATTTAGTCTCTATGGGTACTAGGAACTACCATAGTTTGTCAGTCTTGGTCTTCTTCTTAATTAAGCATGGAATTTGGCTCTTTATTTTCTTGATTGACATTTGGGTGGTTTATGGGGCTTTGGTTTACTCTTGGGTTTATTTTCTAGTGTTGGGACCAATTTTGTTAGTGGGTGGACTAGAATACACATGTTGGTCTAACGACATTAGGTTGTCCTCATTCTGGAAGGTTGATAATAATCCACACAATCACTAGTTAGTTCTAAGGATTGTTCATAAAAGCAACATAGATTTTATTGTATTTTATCAACACCAAGATTCAAACGTCATGAGCACATTTTTTGAGTAGAAATGATCACTTACTATTGTTCAATGCAGTTATTAGCATCATCGTGCATCTAATGCCAAATATCTACTGCATTTACGTTATGTAGTTCATCAGAATCATACTTGAGCTAATGACCACTAGTATCATACCTCTACTTCTTTTCCACTTCATGATTCCCAAAAGGTTCCAGTGCCACAACCTTTAGCTCAGATACCGCTTGCAACATCTTTCAATAACTTCACATAAAAACGCATAGGATTAGAATTTTTTCACACAATTTACCCACATGTAACTTTCAAAATTACCACTCCATATTCCTTCACTAACCATTAGATATAGTCTTCATCATTACATAATGTAACTTCAGTAAAGGAATAGTAGGTTACCTAACCACTAATCACCAATGTTGTAGCATATTAACATAGACTACCTGTTGTAACATTGTATCAACTCCATGATCCTTTTAAGTCAATTATTTTAACACATATTAATATAAATGTCATGTCATGCAAGGAATCAACATCACTAGAATTGCACAATAAGAGAACACATAATAAAACATCTATATACCTGAGAAACCCCGTAGGGCGAAAACCAAAAAATGTTTACTTTTATTAAAATATCATGAGGGTTTTCACCCCTCACTCAATGGCTTGTAAGGGAGTCCATCCTTTTACCTTGTCATAAAATCTTACAAATAAATATAATCTTAAGTACAACATATCTAGCTAGAAGCTATTACAAACGCCATGATATCATTTACCCACAAATCCTCAATCTATGTCTTTGTGGCCTAGTTGTTCGCATTAGTGGATCATTCTACAAGTGACATCTCTCAATTTGCAAGGATAATTAATTCTTTACCTTCCACAATGTTAAACTTAATCTATCATTTTCATAAGTCACAATCCTTCCTTGTTGATCAGATGGATAAAAAATATGCTCAAATTTCAAAGTTGTCAGAATGGCTCAAAACCTAAATGATTCTGTAGAGCTAGTCATTCTGAATCTCGGGAAACTCATTTTGTGGAAAACAAATGCTGCATGCTCCCAAAAACACGTTCTGATCATTTTGGGAAACAACATTTTTTTTTAATGTAGGGTTGCTCGTTGACATGGCATGCTCACTGAGCCTGCTGACTGTGGATCATTGCCCTATGGTTTCTCAACAAGTTGCATTATTTCAATGGTTGGATGATGGGTTGTGTTGGCAAATTTTCATTGGTCTTGATGTGGACCAACCACAGGTTGCCACATGGCCCAACTAGAGGCTGCCACGTGGCATCTTGGTGGCCACTAAAATTTGTTGAGGGCTGAATAACACTCCGGGGGAGTCAAACACATAATCTCTTTCAAACTAACCACGACCCTCACAAACGTACCGCACAATGGTTCTTGACAAGTATATGGCACAAATGTTATATAAGGTTTAGAGTGGCACATGTTTGGAGAGGGATCAGGCTAAGGCCTAGCCCATGGCCACCCCAGCACCATGGGACCATGGTAGGGGAGCCAAGGGCTAGGCGTTAGCCCAACCCCATGAGCGCATACCAAATCGTGGTTTCAACCATACAACCTGCCATATATACCATGACCGTTATGTAACCAGGAACCTGTGTATGCACATAAACCATGACTCTAACTGCAATACAATACCGCCTTGTGACCGGGTTCGAAGACCGTGAGTCAAAATCATAGCTGGGAGGAGGTAAGGGGCTAGCTATGGGGGCTAGCCCCAAGTCCCATGTAGACCCACATGACCGAGAGTGTTGGAGGAATAGGGGCTATACAAAGCCCTTTAATTTTGGCACCCAACATAGTCATATGGCCTCCATGTGGCCAAAATTTTTGGAACTGGGGGGCTTAAAGCCACCATTATCCATCCTACAATTTATCCCACCAAGCGGGAATCATGCTAGGTTTAATGGGCAGTTTCTGCGTTTGGGCCACCCGAGCGAGGTTTCGACTGAATTGTGGGGAGATTAGCTGTAGAATTGGGGAAAAGAGAGAAAGACGCATAACTTTCTTAGTTTTTGGTCTTTTTGGGAGTAGAAAGAGGCTAGACAGGGGTTTTTGATAGCTCTGAAGCCATTGGACTTGTTATTGAAGCCATTTGAGCACTATAACTTGATGTAATAACTATTTTTATGAGCATAATGATATAGGCCCAAACATTCGAAGCTAGAACAGGAGACATAGCCCAGGAGGGGTGAACTCCTTCATCACTTGTTGTTTTATGTTTGCTATTATGGTGATATTGTCTAAATTATTCTACAAATTTTGAAGTTTTAATTCATGTTTAAGTATTTATAAATTGAAATAAGAGACTTAAAACTCAAATTTTATTACTTGCAATTTTATATAAACCTCAAGCAGTTTCATATACAGATCACCTGCTATCATTATTGTCAACAAACTTTGATATCATGATTAGACAAATTATTAATCAACCAATAACCAATATTTATAATTGATGCTTCTCCATCTATTTCTATGCATACATAAAACATAAATAAAATGTCATGACATACCTTCTTTAACATCACTGCACGTGCATTAAAAAAAATCATATAACTATCAATCATGTCTATAGATAGATATGAAATTAACTATATTTCCCTCACATACGTCAATTTTTTTTCCAAATAAAACCACTACAAGTATCCTTATTATTTTAAAGGTAACTAGCACATTAGCTATGTTTTTTTATGCGAATACACAAAATTTTCACAGTTGGATGCAAATATGTAATCTTTTCTTAAAGGAAGCCAATGTAATCTTGCATGCAAATACATACTCTTTCCAAAAGAGAGCTATCCTAATCTTGTATGCAAAAGCATAATCGTTCTAGAGGAAATCTAACATAATATTTTTTGAAAATGCATAATCTTTCCATAAGAAATATATTCACAATAACTATTGTACTTGTATATACATGCTCTATTCCAAAATAAAGCTAACATGATAGTTATTATTTCTTGCATGCAACTGGTTGCTCTTTCCAGAAGAAATCAACTTGATAACTATGCTTCTTGCATGCAAAACACATCCTCCTTTTCAAATGAAGTTAACTAGATCTTGCAAGTAAAAACACATTTTTTTCAAGGGATACAATGCACAGTAACCACTTAGTTCATGCATGCAAATACACTTTCCTCTTTTCAATATGGTAGAAAAATAGATAAGTATTCTCTCTAAAAGAAACTAATTCATGATGGCTATTGTTTTGTGTATTTCACACGCATTCCTTTCTTAGCAATATAATTATTATTTACTTTCATATAAGCACATGTTCTTCTTTCAATAAATCTATATAATAAATATTCTTTCCATTCATGAAAAATAACACATTTGTTTTCAAGAAATCTTAGTTGATAACTATTCTTTCCATTAATGCCAAACTTATTTCATTTTCAGGAAAATATATCTCAATAGATTTCTTTCATACATGTAAAATGCATTTCTTTCCAATAAGTATAACTTAATGGCCATTTTTATTTTTATTTTTTATTTATTTTTGTGCATGAGAAACTTATTTCCTTTTCAAGGAACTATCGCAATCAACAATTCTCTTTGTGTAGACAAATACATACTTCTTTTACCAAAAGTAATTAACACTACAACTATTGTTTCTATACATAAAATTCTTATTCCTTTTTACATCAACTATAGTATTTTTTTCCATAAAGAGATCTATCACAATAATATATTGTTTTGTGCATGTAATGGAACCTCTGTTTCCAAGAAATCTATCAAAATAGTTCTACTTTTTATGCATGTGAAGAACATATTTCTGCATGCAATAGGTATTCTCTTTTACAAATTCTAATGCATAGGAACCTGTTGATGGTGCCGGTCCCACCAACATTAAGGGGATCTCCATGATATTAATTTCCAATCAAACCTCGCACCATTTGGTTTACGAGTCCCATCCGGTATAAAGGCTAGTTTTCCAAATCCTTAAAGATTTTCCTTGGCTCTAGATGTTAGCACAAGAGAGCGATGCAATGGTGTCTTTGAAAATCAAGGGGAGTGTGTTTGGTGAGTGTGAAGCGCAAATGCATCAAGGTCCTTCTAATGCAAAGTGGGAAAGAAACGTGAACCTATAAGCAATAGTTAATAGTACCACACAAGAAGAGACACACATGAACTAGAAGGACCCATCTAACATCCAATAGAATAGTCCACAACATATCCGACAATTGTTACAACCAACAAATAACGAAAGATCTATCTAGTATCCCACAAAATAGTCCACAAGGATGGGACAACGATAACAACCATTACAACACACTCTCAATAAGATAAACACTAATATAATTTAAATAGTTCAACTATCTTAGTACATGTGAAAGAAAACATGAAATACAATCGTCCACAGAATAGTCTTAAAAACATTCATAGTCCATGCATGAAGAATGTGCTAGCCTTAAATAGCTTATGTTATGAAGAAAAAGTTCCAAGACACATATTTACATTGTACATCACTAGCCCGAGTAGTAGGACATTGGAGCTACTCCTTGCTCCTCAAAGAACTAGTTGATCTCTCTAATGCCTTACGAGAGGAGCCAGGGTGAAAAGTCATTTGCTCATACAGCGAGGGGGTATATATAACCAAGGGGTGATGCTTTCCCCTTGTGAATATTTGACTACCCTCATGACTGTTCAACTTCCTATGACTTTTCAACTTACATGACTCTTCATATTCATGTGTCCTTTGGACTTCCACTTTACAATACATTTGATTACAATATACATCACCAACACTAGTGATGTGTCATATGAAGACTCATGACACGACTTGACATAACACTGCTGACATGGACTAGCTTGATGATCTGGCAATGTCAAGTCACTATTGCTACTGAGTGATATATGTGTTCTTGGATATGATTTCTCTTCTCCTCTACATAGTTTGGTGATGCAGGGTATTCAATGATCTTTGATCTTGGAAGGTGTTAGCACCTAAATCTGCCTTAGTCTGAAGGAAGGAAAAATTCAGGGTAACCACAAACCATGCTCAGTCTGGTAGCTAGCCCTACCAGAACAGGAGAGGGCTCTCTCCAAGTCACGCTCAGTGAAAATATAAATGATATGGTCTGAGATGACTTACAGTGAAATATTTGATTTTAGGCTAGTAAATAAACATGGATACAAGAAGAAAATTTTGATAAATGACTTAGTTTCTAGGATTTATGGGACCAACGAACAACAATGAGAAGAGAATTTAACATAAGGGCACAGATTACTTCGTGAGGCAAGACAGGCGAAAAGTCTAGCAATTAAGTTTGAAGTAATGCGGAATGGGAAGATTGTTTAGGAGGGTGAAAAGGGCATGAAAACATGAATCCTTTTCAACAGAAGAAGAAAACATAACGTGAAACTTTCCCACAAGCAGAGCAATAAACATGAATTCTACCTTATCACACAATAGGCATTTCATGGTGTGTAGGCATATATATGACCTAGAGAATCATTAACCAAGTTAGACCATTCCTCTGTCAGAGACTCATAAATATTCAACCACATAAATTTACATAAAATAGATCAAAGGACATTAAAAAAAGTAATTTTTTTTTTTTTATAAAAAACCTATACACCTCCCAATAGGACCATGTTTCCTACATGAAGTGAAATTTAAACAAATTAGAACACAAATATAATATATCAAGGAAGTAATTCGCAATAAAAATAAAATCGCACGAAGTAATTCACAGTAAAAATAAAATAGGCCAACATTAGTCTTAAAGAAAAATGAATAAAATGAAACCCCATATTTTTTTTCTTGTTTAAATTTTTCAATAATCCATTGAAACAACGTAGAACCCCATTGTCCTCTTCATTATTTATGAAAATTCTACGTAGAAAACAACAAAATTTTTAAAGCTTCAACAAACCCAATATTTAACCTTACACTGGAATGCTTTGAGCATAAATTCATTGTTCTCTCCATGGGAGTTAGATCATAGCATTTCATAAGCAAAGATGAGAGATGCTAGCTCAAAAATCGAGTTTGCAATAAATGTGAATGAGAATATTACTTCAGATAGTAAATAAATAATAAATGTGTATTAATATATTGTTAAAGAAAGTTGAAGGGCAAAATAGGCCCACCCGCATTC
Organism: Pinus tabuliformis; assembly: GCA_031772625.1. NCBI lineage: Eukaryota > Viridiplantae > Streptophyta > Pinopsida > Pinales > Pinaceae > Pinus > Pinus tabuliformis. The sequence continues at coordinate 862,913,031 of CM062810.1, read as the reverse complement.
TATCCCTTTTTTCCTCTCTGCCTCTCTCTCGCTCTCTATAACTCTTTCTCTATCTCACTCCTACTATCTCTCTCTCACAGTGTCTCTCAATCTTTCTCTCTATGAATCTTACTATGTGTCTCTTGCACTCTCTCTATGATATTGTATCATTCTCTATCTCTCTGTCTTTGTCAATCTCTCACCCTCCCTATGATATAAACATGAAGATTTTACCATATTAATAAAAGAATCACAACCCATTCTATCATTTAAAGTGCAATTTAAAAAATTAAAAGTAAAAACATACATTCTAGAAATTTTTATAAAAAATACATACTTCACTTAACATTACTTAGCATTAACTGAAACTAATTCTTTCAAAAAAAAATATGGTGAAAATATACAATTTTATATACATTATAAACATGAAATAGATTTTATAATATTAATAAAAGAATCACAACCAATTATGTCATTTAAAGTGCAATTTTAAAACCTAAAAATAAAGACATAAATTCTAGCATTTCTATGAATTATACATTGTAACATTAGTATTTTTTATAAAGTATTAATAAACCTGCAATATTTAAATGCATGTTAAATAAAAATACATTTCCATATTTAGAAAGAGAAAGATTTACATAAAAATAATAACCAACATAAATTAAATAGTAAACTCATATAACCTTGCACCAAAAATATGTATTTGATTATAAACACCAATAAATTCATATAACCTTACACCAAAAATATATATTTGATCATAAACATAACTGAATGCAATTTAATAGTGAATAAAAAATAAACAAATATATGATTATAAAAAATACAAATCTCTATTTCTCTCTCTCTATATATATATATATAAAAAAATATATATAATAGCAACTAAATGCATGTTTTTTATATATAAAAGAGACGAATAAATAATGAAAAATATATATAATAACAACTAAATGCATTTTATTTTTTTATATAAAAGAGACCATAAGAGAATTCATGATTTTTTTTGTTAAATTTTTTCATATTAAAAAACATAATAATAATAGCATAATGGAAAAAAAAAAACGACGGGAGCTTCTCATCTAGTGATAATAAAATAGACGAGGTTAAACAAAACGAAACTGAAACAAACATAATAATAATTTAGTGGAAAAGAAAACGAATAGAGAATATCGATATAATAAAATAGATGGAGTTAAACAAAACTAAAATTTAATTAATAATGGAGAAAACATTTAATCCGGTAAATACGTACTCCATTTGCAAAAACAATTTAATAAAGTATAAGGAGGGTATTTGCAATTCGGTCCATAGTGTGATCCCATTTGGTCTGGTTTGAGATTTATGGTTTGAGACTTGCCTACCGAGAAGATGATCGAAGAAATGAGGTTTTAAACGATGGAAAATATTGCAGTAAGATGTGTGAGGTTTCTAAGTAGCAACAATTTGAAATAAAAATTTCCTATACCAGGATTTATTGAACGAGCAATGCCGACTTTTTTGTTCATTCTTGTTGTGATAATAGAGGGTGAGATTAAATCGAAATGAAATCATTCACGAAATTCTAAATAAATTAACAGTAATGAACGAAATTGTAGAAGTGAAAGTACTAGTGTTTTGATGGATTTAGAGAGTGGAGCAGAACAAAGTGTGAGCAACAATAAAATGTACGTCAAACTAAATGGGTTTTATGGTGAACAAGGCGTGTTAAAATATAATAACATAGATAAAAGCTGAACTAAAATCAAGAAATATTTTCGTGGGATAACTAAAGGTGACCTAAAATTAGAAATATAGATAGGACCTCCATATCCCCTCCCCCACTGTCTCTATCACCCCATCTTCGCTCCCAAAGTTTTCATCTAACATAAACCCTACTCCGGAGTCTGGGCCTTCTTCCCCTAGATACCCAACTCGTTGCAAGGTGAAATTACAGGCCCTAGATCAATTAGGTATCAGCGTGGATTCAACCCCCACCCCTCCAAACTTCCTTGAGGTCGCCCTTCCTCTCTCTCCACAGTAAAGCTGCAGGCCGAAGAGGAGATTGCATCAGGGAAACAAAACACCATCCACATGGAACTTAGAGCTTCGAACACCTTGGCCGACCCCCCTCCATGAAGTTGTTCTCATTCAGTTGCACAGGGCTTACTAGGCCTGATAAAAAATTATCACTTCGTAGAGTGATCTATGAAGAATCCGTGGATGTAATTCTTCTTCAAGAAACCTTGGGTACTATTGATTCCATCTCCCATTTGCTCAAATCGATGCTCCTAGGATGGTCCTTTCTAGCACTCCATGCTAATGGAAGATCGGGTGGCATTGCTCTAGGTTATAACACCCGATCCATCAACCTTTTCAATAACTGGGGATGCTCTGGGCATATGGGGGTAGATATATACTCAGCTGACCTGGGTATTGAGATCAGGCTTATTAACGTGTATGGGCCATGCCATCATGGCCTGAATTCTGGGATCGGTTTCTGAGCTCTAATTTTCTACAAAAGGACCACTTAATCTTGGGAGCGGATCTAAATTTATCCATTCGCCTCTCTGAATCATGGGGACATTGTGCCAAATCTGATCCTCTATCATCTTATTTTGAGAACATCCTTGAAGCCCACAATCTGTTGGACATACCATCTGCAAAGTTGCAGCCCACGTGGAGGAATAACAGAGCTGGAAGGCCTTATTAAGGAAGGCCTTCTAAACTTGACTAGACTGATTCCTTATTAAGGAAGGCCTTCTAAACTTGACTAGACTGATTCCTTATTAAGGAAGGCCTTCTAAACTTTGGGTTTAACTATAGACAATGGCTGGGATCAAGAGGATTATCAGATCATCTACCTATATATTTTGAAATCAGAGGGAGGACCGATAATCCTAAGGTTCCTTACAAAACCAGTTCTTCTTGGCTAAAGGATACACATTATGCTCGTATGGTCACGAATTATTCGAAGGTCCACCCGCTTGCTGCTAGGGGGCATATAGCAGAGGGTTTTGATCATAACTTAAAAGAGCGAAAGAAAATCTCTAAAATTTGGGCACATAATAAGAGAGTATAGGACAACCAAACCCTAAGGGATACCGAAGTAGAGATTGTTGACTTTGAGAATAATCAGGGAGGAGTTTCTACCTCGACTAAACATAAGGATAAGCTCGCATCCTTAGACGCTAAAAGAGGCAAAATATTAAAGGATAGAGAAGAATCATGGAGACTACGAAGTAGGGCAATTTGGCTACTAGAGGGAGATGATGACATGAAATTTTATCACAAATTTGTAAACAACTGGAAAGCAATCAACACCATATGGCAACTCATGAATGAGAATGGAAACTCTATAAACACCTTCCCACACCTATCTTCCTTGGGATCATCACACTTTAAGTAGACTTAGAGAGAAACCCCTAATGCCACCCTTGCTGAAATCATTCGAGTGGCACAGCTATGTCCCTATTTTGTGGACCAAGAGGATGCATCGGAACTGGTTAAGGAGGTCATTATTTGAGAACTTGATGCCATAATAAAATGGTTCAAGAGAGACAAGAGCCTAGGACTAGATGGCTGGTCAGTGGAGTTCTATTTGGCATTCTTTGAGACACTTAGTGCAGACCTCCTCAAGGTTTTCGAGGATACCTAGATCAATGGCAAGATGTATGAAGCTTTCAATTCTACATTCATTTCCCTCATACCCAAAAATGATAATCTGACCTCGTATGATGACTTTCGGCCCATTTCTTCGTGTAACTGTATCTATAAATTCATAGCTAATATCATAACCAATCGACTGCAACCCATCCTATCAACCCATATCTCGCCTGATCAATTTTCCTTTTTGCAAGATAGACAGATCCATGAGGCGGTTGGAACAACACAGGAGGTGTTGCACTCTCCTCAGACTAAGAAAATGAAAGGTATGATACTTAAGGTTGATCTCTCAAAAGCTTTTGACAGAGTAAGTTGGCTGTATATAAGAATGCTTCTAACAAACCTTGGGTTTCCATTTCGAATTTATCAAATGGATCATGTGTTGCATTACTAATATATCTTTCAGTGTTCTGGTAAATGGAGCAGCATCTCCTTTCTTTCACTCAGAAAGAAGCCTTAGACAGGGATACCCCCTATCTCCACTACTCTTCCTTCTCATCATGGAAGGGCTCAACAGATTCATCAAAGAAGAACACAACAGGGGCTGACTCCAAGGGATTAAAATCATCGATAGATGCATACTGACACATTTATTATTTTTGGATAATGTGTTGATATTCCTCAATGGAAGCATAGGGACCTAACTATCATGAAGAATATCTTCTCCCTATTTCAATCTACTGCTGACATGATAGTCAACTGCAACAAGTCCACATTGACAGTGCCATGGTGCTCTTCACATGAGATTCAATATACTCTCAGAAGATTCTACTTTACCCTAATGAGAATGGAGGATGGTATCACAAGTACTTATCCAGGGCAGGTATATTAACCCTCATAAAATTAGTATTGGAGGCTACTCCAGTATACTAGATGTCATTAGCATGGATACCTAGGGGCATACTCTCTAGGATACAAACCCTATGCTGTAGGTTTCTCTGGAAGGGAAAACAGTCTGGAAGAATATTTTCTTGGGTCAAATGGGAAGCTCTCTCACTACCAAAGAAATGGGGAGAGTGGGGCATCATGAAGTTGGAGGACTTTTCCTCAACTCTAGTAGCAAAACTTAGTTGGCACCTCAACACTTGAAGTAGCTTGTGGACAAGGGTGGCCATCTCAAGATACATTGCACCTCATATTTTGATGGATTGGCTAAGACAACCTCTAAGATATACCATAGGAATATTTGTTATATTGAAGGCAGTGCCAAAATCTCTGGAGATCATCACAACGGGCCTTATTTGGAGAATACAATCTAGCACCGCTATGCGGATAGGGGAGGATCCCTGGATAGGATGCGGGAATGCCCATAGGATATCCATCGAGCTTAAAACCCATCTCAGTGCAGTGGACATTAATCACATTAGTTACCTTGACGACCCTAACCATACGATTATGTTTCAAAAATCCTGGAAATCTGCTCGCATCCTCCAAATACCTGAGCAGTGGGAACAACTATCGGCTTACTACATAGCAGCCTTAACAGAAGCACATATTAGAATTGTTGAAGGGGAGGATGAGATAATATGGGTGCTCTCAAAGTTAGGAAAATAGTCTCCCAAGGAGGGTTATCTTGTATTCGCTGATGCACATAGACCACAAGCCATCGATCACTGGTGGAAACACTTGTGGAAGCTCAAAGAACCCCCCAGGACCCGACTTCTCATGTGGGAAATCCTTAAAAATAAGATCCCCACTGGTGATAACCTCCTTAAATGAGCACAACATGGACCTTTCTGGTGTTGCTTTTGCAAGAGCAACAATGAATCTATGGATCACCATTTTCTCGATTTCCAGGCCGCAAAGGACCTCTGGAGTTCGACCTTATCGGCCTTATCCTCCCAGATCATATGGTAGGGATTGACTATCAAGGAGGCCTGGTCTAATTGGTGGACTAGGACAGACCCAGCTAAATCTAGAAATCTTCCCCTCCTTATCTGCTGGGCAATCTAGATAGCCCGCAATAATCTCATCTTTTAGAATATTACCCCTCACCGGCCCTCCATTTTTGCCCACATTATGACTGACTATAACATCATCCCTGATGATGAGGATACCCCCCAGCCATGTACAATTGTCCCAGAATCCATTAACCACCTTCTTCCTTGGCCTTTTTTTGATGGATCTGCATGGGAGGCTAGATGTTGGGGAGGTTCCATCATGTACCTAACTGAATCCGATAACTTTAAAATAAAAATGGGTCTGGAAAGAGGCACAAACAATTACGCTGAACTAATCAAAACCAAATTCCTCATACAACTCGCTCTGGAAAAACACTGTAGAGACCTACAATTACTTGGCGGCTCAAAAGTTTTATATGATTGGATAAATAAAACATCAAATTATACTGCATTTTCACTTAGACAGATCTTGGATGAGGCAAACCAACTTATCACTCATTTTGACTCATTTGTATGCCATCATATTTATAGGGAACGAAATTCAGTTGCCGATCTATTATCCAAAGAAGCCGCGGTTAGGCCTCTCATTACTTGGATGATTCAGGAACAAAGGGCTGACTCTCATTACCAGTTTTACCATCTTCCATTTATGGAGATAACATACTAGATGGCTTAGTGAGAGCTTGGTTATATGTTCATTTTTGCTACTATTTTTTAAATATTCATACATGCTTTTAAATTAACAGATGTATATAAAACTATCATGCACTCTATATGTTAGAGTTATTTTGTTTTTAATTCTACTGAACTTCATTAGAGATATGTGCCTCCCTATGTGGATATAAGGCACCAATTTTGCTACATGGGTTTATCTTTATTACGATAGGCACTTTGCCTCTCTTACAACATATGCATTATGCATATACAACATGTAATTTTCTTTTATATAATGAAAATTACGATCTTTCCAAGGGAAAAAAAAATAATATACAAACTTCATTTAATTTTGTAAAAGCAGATGTCTATTGAATCTGTAAAAACAAATTGCATACGTTTGACTGGATAACGCAACAACCTTAGATTTGAACAACATAACATTAGTTTGCACGATAAGAAGATGGTGGAAGGAATTGAGTCACAATTTGATCGAAATCTTTTGGTAGTGTTTATGAATTTGCTTGGACATGTTTTTGAAATAGTAGATTTCTTGAAGCAACAATTTCTCCTTGAGCAACAATGACCTTTTGTAACTAAAGGAGGCCCAGATCACCAAAACAGATCAAGAAATTAAACCCTCAAGCCTTTGATTATTATGGATCTAATTCTCAACTCTCAAAGAATATTCTATCGCTTGGCCAAATAAACATCGCTGCACAGAATGGACAAAGAATGGGCAGTGAGGCCTGGCTGAAGCCCAATAGAATGATTTCATCGCCATTTAAACACATCAATTCATGAACATCTAAACACACAGATGTATATGTGCTAAGGCCTTTAAGAATGCGTTGAACCCATACAAGAAATTGTAGTGGTTATATGAGCTATGCACAAGTTATTGTAATGATTCTGTTATAGTCTACCGTTTTTAGAATCCTTCTTCTCTTTTCTTTTCTCTCAGGGGTTTTATCCTTGCTATAACGACAGGCTCATTAGCTTTTGTGCTTTCTTTTGCTTAAAATCCTAGCTTTATTATAATGGAAAGCTCATTAGATTTTGCGCTTTCTTGTGGTTAAAATCTTTGCTTTTTATGAGATTTTTGATTTCTTGATTTTGTGATTAAAATCTGTTCTCCTTGCTTTTTCTAAGATTTTTTACTTTATTATAACAACAGGCTCATTGAATTTTTTTGTGCTTTCTTGGTTTTCCAATCAACTTTTTTTGTACTTTCTTGATTTTCATGTGTTTCCTTTTCTAGTTCGTTTTATTGATTGCATTTTTTTTATGGTTGTTGTTTTGTTATCTTTTTTTTTCTTTCTTGAATTTTTTGGATTGTGGTTTTTTAATTTATTTATTTATGATATAAATATAACCAATATAATAGTAGGGGAAGTGACAAGAGTTTCTCATTGTTGTTATATTCATCGAACTCATTTTTAGTCTAGGCTTATGTTTATCCTTTTTGTATCAACGCTTTTTATTTTCTTTTCAATTCTGAAATGAGAGTTTTCCTTTTGTAATTTTCATTTATCTTTTCCAATTCTCATTATGATAAAGGGTTTTTCTAGGTTCTACTAGTTTTTGTCTCATTGTGGTTGCTTGGTTTATTATGGTTTGAAGAGGAGTGTTATTTATTTTTTGTGAGGGTTTTAATGTTAAATGTCTAGCTTTTAGTGGCTCCTTGAGGGTTTTGGCTTTATAGATTAGGAATCCATAACATGTATCATAGCTTTAAGAGTGTTTTGAATCCATAAGATTTTGTGCATGGTTTTGTTTTTCATATTGAAGGTTGTTCATTGCAACTTAGGGATGTTTTACGTAGGGAGGGATTCTCATGTGTATTTGTAATTATGAAAATTGCCAATGGTTGGTCTTTGTAATTGTGCTCAATGTGTTATCAGCAATGATAAATATGATAAATATCAATGATAAATATTGTATTATTTTGTATTTTACTGGAGTTTTGCAAATATTCGGGATAGGTTACAGTTTTACTAGATGAACAACTCTGCATTAAATCATTTATAGGTTAATATAAACTTTTCAGTTTTTGTATTAAATATAATGCAAAATATGTATGTATTGAATTGTGAGACAATGTTTTTTCTTATCACATAGATTGTATTTTGTGACTATACTTGGAGGTCGATGGCAATGGATGCCCATATTCCCACGAGAATCGATAAAGGTAATGTAAGGATTTGCATTGAAGTAATTATTATATTTCACATTTTCTAAATTATGAGGATGGGACATGGACATATGGATGACTAGATCCACGTGCATTTTCTATAGGAGCTGTGATTATCTCTTTGTGTTTTACTAATTTTTTACAGGATTTCGCATTCACTTCATTGAGATTAACACTTTAATTTGGTTAAATATAAGAGTTAATAAAAGTTAAAGTTTAGATAAGTTAATTTAATTAGACTGGCTTTTAATATTTTAAGAGAATTTGGTTAATATATATTTTGAAATCACATAAATGCAATCAAATTTTTAACCATTCATCAATATTTACAAAAGTGCTTATAATTTTCCCGAAATGATGAAAATTTATTATTATATTATATGGCTTGAAATTGTGAATAATTAAAGTTATATTATGTTTTAATTTAACTATCACACAACATTCACAATTAACCTCAGTTCATCATTTTTTTTGAATATATAAATATCAGCGAATGCTGTATTTTTTAGTCTTTATACAGATTTTATAAATTTTAGTTTAATATTAAAAATATACATTTTATACTATTATTAATATTAATGTATTTTTAACTACACAAATACAAATATTAAAACTGCAATAAACTTTAAATAGAGTTTATAAAACTATTATTTCTACTATCAATAAAATAAATTTAAAATAGTCTTAATAAAAGAAAGTTTAATATGCTTATGACGACATGTAACAATGGTATAATTTATTATGAGAATTTAGCTAATGTACACTACAACAATTTTTTGAAATTGTAATGCAATAGAATTGCAATGTAGTACAATTGTTAAAGAATAGCTCACATAGTGTAGGAATGAGTTTGAAATCTAGGTTTTGAAATTTAGATTGAGGTGAAGTTTCCTATGAGAATTTAGCGAATGTACCCTACAACTCTTCTTGCAAAATTGTAATTTAATAGAATTGCAATGCAATACACTTGTTAAAGAATGATTAACATAGTGCATGAATCGGTTCCAATTTTTCAGTTTTAAATTAAGGTTTAATTAAAAATAACCAAATCAATTTGAAATTTAGGTTTTGAGTTTTAAACTAAATTATAATTAAAAATAACCAGCATACATACTTATGTTATAAAGCTAGAAGTAAACAACTCTTTGTTCTGAGTGATTGGACATTTTTTATAAAGAAAGTTTGGTTTCTTTGAATATTACAATAATAATACATTAATAATAAAATTAATAATTTTTATATTAAGAATAGAAATATTAAAAACAATTAATTAAAATAATAAGGATTAAGAATCTATATTTTTAAATAAAAATTCACATATTAAGACATAACTCAACCATATAATATTAATTAATATATTAAATCAAAATCAATAAATATAAATATAGTACAATAAACTTAATAAAATAAGCTTAATAAATATACTCTATAAAATTAGGTTTATTATTATTATATTATTATCTATAAATACAAATATTACACATATATTAATATATTAAAAATTATACATAGTTAGAAATTCTTCTAATATTAATAACAATTAAGCTATAATATTAACATTAATAAAATTTAATTAATAAATTTATGTATTATCATTAATATTCATAAATAATGTTCATAATAGTTATAATAGTTATATTTTAGACATTAAAAATAATAATAAAAAATATAATATTGACAATACAAATATTAACATTAATGTTGTTAATAATAAGGTTAATATATGGTTAATAATTTCATATAATAATTATTTATGTAATAATATTATTAAATGTAATAATTCAATATATTTTGTTAACTAGCTCAAATTGTTAATGTGACTAACATAATCATTAATGGTTAACTTTAATTAATTATAATTGATCATTTTCAATCTTATTAAACACTAACAATTATAGTAGGTCGTAATTAATTATTTATTAATGTATTAAGCCACATGAAGTATTAATAGTTTGATTATTAACTAATATATAAAACCATAATTTATGAATATCGATACTATTGATTATTTATTAATATTATTAAGTTAAACCTTAATATAAGTAATATAAATAAAATCTATATTTTTATATTAATCAATATAATATATATTAATATTAATGTTAATATATTAATAATAGTATAATATATATTAATATTATTGTTAATATATTAATATTAGTATTATCATTAATGTTAATATTACTATAAACATTGATATTAATGTGTGCACCTTACTCTAAAATATGTGTTACAATTTAAATAGCCATGCCCATTAAAACATGTCTTATAACTTACACTACGCCCATGAACTGAGCTTTGGCGGTTGAACTTTTGAAGCCATAGCTATACCACACCCTAAACATTATTTAGGTTTAAATTTTAGTGTTAATATAATATCACATAGTTTTGGTGTTTATGTCATCTAATAAAACCTTGTGTGTGTGTGTGTGTGTGTGATATATATATATATATATATATATATATATATATATATATATATATATATATATATATATATATATATATATGTTATATATTATACATATGATGATTGATGATGATGATGATGATGATCGTTAACGTCCGCTGAGACCAAATAATGATCTATCGGACCTAAAGAGACAAATTATTTATTTTGATTTAAGATTTTATTCCTATGCTCAAAAAGCTTGGAGAGAAGCCTCCCGAGCTCACTATAATTTTGGCATTGTAAAAGGCTAGGAAGGTCAGTATTGTAACAAAGGTTGTGAAATTGAGATCTAATGTGGTTGTATGCAGGGCACTCTAAGAGGAAGTGGTTTTCATCCTCGATGCTCCTATTCTCACAAATATGGCAGATCCTTTCCATCCATGGCGTTTTAGGAACTACCCAGCGGCGAGTTTCACTATGGAGCTCATGAGAATTCGTTCTAATCTTTGCTATATTAATTTTCTTTTTTGAGCTAGTTAGAATAGAGAGATACGTTTGATCTTCAAGGGTGGGGTTGATGAACTTCTTATAATAACTTAATTTTCTTTTAGACGCTAAATCTTTCTCACACCACAATTTTTCTTTGAACTTAGAAGTAACAATATCTTTAATGTTATTTATGTTTTGCAAAGCATCATTCTCATTGATCTCCCAATAGTTTAACCAGGCCCTTGTGTCCTTATGCCATCCTCGGTTAAGCCTTAGGTGATTTTGGCTGGAATTTAAAGCTAGCTTAGGAAGTCTATGATTGTCTATGTTATTGAGCTTGTGCTTGTACATCAGAAACCTGAGCATAGCTAGGCTCTCAATAGAAGAAAGACCTGCTTCTATAAGGAGAATAGGATAGGGTGTATTACTTTTAATTTTCAGGTTATAAGTTATAAAACGCTTCTGGATTTGCTCAATCTTCCTCCATGATTCTCTGGAGATGCTGTAGCCCCAAACTTCACAGCCATATAAGATAACAGGAGTGACTAAAGTTTCAAAGAGGAACTTCTTTTTATCCCACATTACGAGGTTTGTCGTTTTACAATTATTTTCAAGACCAAAATAAGCTTTCCATCCCCCATTGATCCTTTTCTCAATGCTATGGTTCCAGTTGAGCTTGTGATGGATATCAATTCCTAGGTACTTGTAAGAATACACTTCCTCCAAGTTATTATTGTCATACGTAAAATTAGCGCAAGTGTCCTTCTTAGATTTGATAATCATAACTTTTGTTTTGTCTGTGTTAACAGTCATACCCATGGCAGAAATATGACAATGAAGGTTTTAATTTTTTAGTGTAATACAAGATTATCAAATCATGTAAATCATTGTAAACCATAATGGTTTTGTATTTAGTAAAAGGCTTACTATATTAGACTGTTTTAATTTCATGATATTTTTTATGTTTTCAAAGTTTTAATATGTAAGTGGGTAGATTTTATCAAAAAATAGGTTTGGTTTTAATATAATAGAATATATTTTATTATTATATTTAGATTTAAGTTTGTTATTAAGTTTAAGTTTTTATGTTATTATTATTACTAGGTTTAGGTTTTTCATGATTATTTTAATTTTAATATTAATATTAATAGTCAATCATGATCAAACCATGTTAAACCATAGCCAAACTATGTCTGAATATGTTTGACAATTAACACTCTTCAACATTGGTAAAATATAATTGCATACTATTATTGATTAATATTAATAGTTCAACACACTCAACCACATTAGATAAATGTAGTCAAACCTTGATAGACAATGTTTAAATAATTGACCATGAACAAACTTGGTCAATCCTATGTTGACCATATTTAGCAATATTCAACTTGATAACATAGTCATACATAGTCAACATTTCAAATGTCAACATAAACAAGCATATTCAACCATGTTCAACTGGAGTCAAACAGTCATTAACCATTGTAAAAAAATAGTTTGCGATGTTTAAAAATTATCACACATTGTCAGCGATAGTCTAACCATGGTGACCACTGTGGTTTACTATGATTGGCCATAGTTATCTATGGTTACCATGGTCAACCATTGTAAACCATTGTTTAATGTACTTAGCACGGTTGATGATCTAGGTGGATATTAGTGGTCACCCGCATGTTCCACTTTGACACCAACACCGTGTCTTTCAGTTTTTTGTTTTTCTTGATTGTAGCACAATTTACTAGTTTTGGTAGTTTTTTGGGTCATGAACTTTTGGAGCCATTTTGAGGCCCTAAACGACATTTTTGGGGAAAGCATAGAGCCCAGTTTCATCGCAAATTAGATTTTTTTATTTTCTTTTGGCATCATCTTAAAGATCTTCAAAATGAGGTATTATGATGGCCAAACAGAGATCGTGTGCTAAAGTTATGACAACGAGAAGTTGATGTACCAATTTACCCCAATGGGCCCAATAGTTTTGGTGCTTCATCTCCTGAGGTTAGGTTCTTGGATGTTTAGTGTTTTCCATTGTTTCTCAATAATAAATAGGTCTTCGAGCCTCATTGTAACACAGTTCAAAGGTATGTAGCCACCACATCTATTATTAGAGATAAGCTACCATTGCCCGAGCTAGTTTATTTCCATTTTGCATGCAAGCATATTTCAATTATTTGATATCATGACATGAAGTTTTTTTTCTACTTCAACCCTATGTTTATGTTTAGATTTGTATTCTGTTGCATTCCTGCATAAGTCTGGATCATCGTAACATGCACTAGTAGTAAAGGCACTCCTACCTAGGACCACTACAAGAAGATGTCATAGTCTAAGATGCTAAATAGTTATATTGAGGGATTCTTCCTTCGAGAGTGGAATACTTGGAGTTTGTTTTGAATCGGGACATTTTGAGGAGAATTAAAGCTTGGATCCTCTTTTAGAGAGCATAAAACCATGTCATGAGGAGTGCTTGAAATGTGGATCCTTAGCTTAAAGAACACGCCACTTTGGAGGTGGATTCCAATCACCACATGACACTTGTACATCTTCACTAAACTACCCTGATGTGGATATACCCTAATAACTTATATTAGGTTGTTGTGCACTTGATCCATTTTATATTATTTGTCTAACTGAGCTATCTTATAAAAGGGGGAGAGTGTCCTCATTCTCACAAGTTAGTCACTAGATCATCCATATCTTCTTGATGTAATCATATTGTAGCCCTTTTTTTCTGTAATCCGAGGGTTAAAGCTTGGGTGGATTATTAGGAACTAGGGTTTGTGTGAGATAAAAGTAAGAGAATTATCTCAACTCAAGCATTAACATGTTGAATGACCTAAGGCTTGTGAGATGAAACCTTAGAAAATAACTAGAGCACCTAATGTTAATGGAGCTTGTGTCATGCAAGTTTAGATAAATCTCCTTGAGGAATTTTTTTATGAGAGAAACGATTCCAACTATGATATTGTTGGTTTGATTCTAGCTTGTAGTGGAACCTTTGATTCATATAGGAGAGCCTGGTGTGATGCCTTGATAGCCTACAATATTGTTGGCCAAAGCTTGTAGATGGTAAACGCTCTAGCTAGGGTTTAGAAGGAGCTATATTGTTTTTCTAGGGCACACTAGAAAGAAATGTTGTATAACATAGAATGTCTAAGGCATTGTATTTTATCTTGATTTATGTTGTAATATGAACTGTACCCTTGTTTTCTAAAATTGTGTAATGTACTTCTAAGGATTTCACCTACATTTTTATTTATAATAGAAAAATTAGGTATTTGGTAATTTAGAGTGATGTAAGTGGGGGGGAGTCAGTTGAAGCCACCATATGAGCCTCCAAAATCACATGGAATCTCAATATTCCTTGTATTAACCATGGTAAATCCATTAGCATGTTCAACAATATTTCTACCAAGATCACATTCATTCATTTGTAGCTTTTACTGTTTGATATCCAACAAAATTGTTTTGAAGGATTTAAGGTCACACTCATTTATATCTTCCAAATCCCAGTATCAATTTTTAGAGACTTTTGGATGTCTGTCACTTCTAGAGGAAATACTAATGACTTGAAATACTTTACAAATCCTACTATTAGAGGTTTTCATCTTTTCATCCATCTTTTTGACGTGAAATTTGTGGCCATTACACTAGATAACCTCGTAGTGTTTCAATTGTTTAATGTCAGACACTAAAAAAATTCATTCTCAATTGATAATAATATTTATACCTGCAAATTATTCAAATTAAGAAAAAGACACGGCATATAAATCAATATATTATTAAAAAAATAGTATTGGGGGATATGCTTACTTCTTTATCTTTTAAACCATTTTCGAAATCAATTTTCCTCTTTGTATTATTGGTATCTCTTTGATGTTCAACTGTATTATTGCATTTTGTGAATTAGTTTTTGAAACTTATTTGCTTAAAATATTTGAAACTTTTTGGCAAATAGTAGGGGAAGTGTCAAGAGTTTCTCATTGTTGTTATATTCATCAAACTCATCTTTAGTCTAGGCTTCTATTTATCCTTTTTGCATCAAATATTTTTTATTTTCTTTTCAATTCTAAAACGAGAGTTTTCCTTTTGTAATTCTCATTTATCTTATCCAATTCTTACTATGATAAAGGGTTTTTCTAGGTTCTACTAGTTTTGTCTCGTTGTCGTTGCTTAGTTTATTATGGTTTGAAGAGGGTGTTATTTATTTTTTGTGAGGGTTTTAATGTTAACTTTGTAGGTTTTAATGGTTCTTTGAAGGTTTTGGCTTTATAGATTAGGAATCCATAACATATATCATAGCTTTAAGAGTGTTATGAATCCATAAGATTTTGTGCATGGTTTTGTTTTGCATATTGAAGGTTGTTCATTGCAACTTAGAGATGTTTTGCATAGTGAGGGATTCCCATGTGTCTTTGTAATTGTGCAGATTGTCAATGGTTGGCCTTTGTAATTTTACACGATGTGTTATCATAAATGATAAATATGATAAATATCAATGATAAATATTGTATTATTTTGTATTTTACTTGAGTTTTGCAAATATTGGGTATACGTTACATTTTTTCCACATGAACAACAACTCACTCTATGCAACTGCATTAAATCATTTATAGGTTAATATAGAATTGTCAGGTTTTGTATTAAATATAACGCAGAATATATATATTGAATTGTGAGACAATCTTTTTTCTTATCACATAGATTGTATTTTGTGACTATACTAGCAGGTCGATGCAATGGATGCCCATATTCCCAGGAGAATCGATAAAGGTAATGTAAGAATTTGCATTGAAGTAATCATTATCTTGTCCATTTTCTAAATTATAAGGGTGGGGCATGTATGACTGGATCCACGTGATTTTCAATAGGAGGTACTATTATCTCTTTGTGTTTCATTAATTTTTTACATGATTGCCCATTCTTTTCAAATTTTGAAAATGTTCATTGGCTCGTGAGATTAACACTATAATTTGGTTAAATATAAAATTTAATAAAAGTTAAAGTTTAGATAAGTTAGGTTAATTAGATTGGATTTTAATCTTTTTAGAGAATTTGGTTAATATATATTTTGAATCAATTGTTTTTTTTTTTTTGCAATTTTTGTCTTGACTATCTTTAATTAAATTAAATATAAAATTTAATAAAAAATAAAGTTTAGACCAATTAAATTAATTAATTTAAACTATCACAAAAAAGTAAACCGTATAAATCAAATCAAATTTTTAACCATTCATCAATATTTACAAAAGTGCTTATATTTTGCCCAAAATGATGAACATTTGGTATTATATTATATGGCTTTAACTTGTGAATAGTTAAAGTTCTATTATGTTTTAATTTAATTATCACACAACATTCACAATTAACCTTGGTTCATCTTTCTTTTTGAGTATATAAATATCAGTGAATGTTGTATTTTTCAATCTTTATTATAGATTTTATAAAATTTAGCTTAATATTAAAAATATATTTTTATACTATTATTAATATTAATGTATTTTCAATTACACAAATACAAATATTAAAACTACAATAAACTTAAAATAAAGTTTATAGAACTATTATTTCTATTATTAATAAAATAAATTTAAAATAGTCTTAATAAAAGAAAGTTTAATATGCATGTAACAATGGTATAATTGGTTATGAGAATTTAGCTAATATGCACTACAACTCTTTTTGGAAAATTGTAATGCAATAGAATTGCAATGGAGTGCAATTGTTCAGGAATAGCTCACATAGTTCAGGAACGAGTTTGAAATCTAGGTTTTCAATTTTAGATTGAGGTGAAGTTTGAGAATTTAGCCAATGTACGCTCCAACTCTTCTTGCAAAATTCTAATGTAATAGAATTGAAATGCAATACACTTGTTAAATACTAACTAACATAGTGCACGAATCGGTTTCAAATTGAGGTTTTGAAAATTAAAGTTTAATTAAAATTAACCAAATTAGATTCAAATTTAGGTTTTGAGTTTTAAATTAAATTTTAATTAAAAATAACCAACTTACATACTTATATTAAAAAGCTAGAAGTAAACAACTCTTTGTGGTGAGTGATTGGAGATTTTTTATCAAAAAAATTGGTTTTTTTGAATATTACAATAATAATACATTAGTAATAAAATTAATAATTTTTATATTAAGAATACAAATATTAAAAAATAATTAATTAAAATAATAAGGATTAAGAATCTATATTTTTAAATAAAAATTAAAATATTAAAAGATAACTCGGCCATATAATATTAACTAATATATTAAATCACAATCAATAAATATAGTACAATAAACCTAATAAAATAAG